>APFE031298515.1:107806-124322 GCA_000404065.3 Pinus taeda | reverse complement strand
CAAGTCAAAAGAGGCTAGGTAGGAGATCCTTGAAATGGGTTTATCAAAAATTGAATAATAAACGGGAACCATGAAACTATTACAAATCTGATACAAGTGGTTTTTATAGGATGACTTCCACATCTTGCGATGATAAATATGAATGGGCGAGGGGTCCTGTGTAGTCCACCTCCAACCAAGAATAGGGAATTCGGAATTGAAACACAGGGTATCAAGGATATATGCACTATAGTAGAATGGGGGAATTTTCCTCTCAGTGACTCTAGTTTTATTCCTAAAGTCACTAACAGCTACCGCTAGCTTATCCGAAAGGATAGTAGCCCAATCCATAATTGTGCTGTTCACTGCCGCCTCCATAAGAGGAACCATCTCAATGGTAAAAATGGCAGAGTCGTGTAAACCCCACAATCTACACATCATTATACCCGCATAGCAATAAGGAGAAGCCAAAGAGTCGACTGAGTACTTACCGGAGGATTCATGCTTGTGTTTATTTTGATTTTGCCTCCAGTCCTTAATAGGTTCGGACTCGATCTCATTCTCACTCGCAAACTTCTCCAAGAAGGCGCTATTGTATATCTTCTCTGGCTTAGGCAAATGATACATTTGCCTCAGGTCTTCTGGCTTAAATGACCCAAAAATCCTTCCATCCCTTGTGCTGAAAGTTCTATCCGTGATGGGGATTTCTTCAATCGCCCATCGCACAACGTCTGTATATGGGAGAATTTTCTCCCTTGTAGCTATCCTATGGAGGAAAGAATCAGCCAAATCTTTGAGAGTGCAGTCCGACTTTTTTAACGAATCCGCGGTAGCTTCTTCTACCGTCTGCGTTGGTTTCTCGGCCTCTATTAAGTCATAAGTCCCTTGCCAAGTTACTTTGGCGAGGCCTGCACATGTTGTGTCGGATATTAGACATTTTTTGCTGTTTGCTGCGGCTTTTCCTGTGACTGGTGGATTGGAAGCACCTGCTATTTTCTTCGACTTCTTACCCATCATGCCTAAACTCCTGTCTAAGACTGAATTCTGCACAGAGAGGCAATTTGGCGTAACACAGAGAGATAGCGATAAAACTTACAATTGATAGCAAATGAATAGATGAGCACTGATATATTTTGGTTTTTAAAACAGGCGCGGAGACAATCTATGGGCAGATCTTAGGACATGAATCTATTAAATGACCGTATAGAGCCTGCCACCTTATAAATGCCCGTTATATCAATATTTGGTCGAAAGATCTCTTTAAGCATGCAATGGACGTATTGGCGGCCGAGCGGGAGTGATTATGCCTTAAATAACAGTAAATTGAGCTTTCCAATCACTTTAACGGCTTTCTATTGAAAACCGTGCCTTATCGCATCGCATCGGGGGCTATAACAAGTCTGGCTTAACAATGCCTTGAGTATCGCCGATCGCCGATTGCGATATCACATCGGCGAAAGGCTTATGTGCATTAAGTTTCAAACAAGGGGACCCGCCGATCGCCGATTGCGATATCGCATCAGCGAAAAGCATATGTGCAATGATATTAAAACAAAGGGGAACTGCCGATTGCCGATCGCCGATAGCTTATCGCATCGGGGCATTGATATGGGGTGCTTTTGGTAGTGCATTGGGTATCGCCGATCGCCAATCGTCGAATATTATATCGCATCGGAAAAAAGCCTTATGCCATTATGTTGTGTTCCTCATGTCATTGCGATATGCGATCTTGCGATCGCTTTATCGCAATGACCGAATATTTGATTTATTTCTTTTTTAAATGGATATTGCTTTAAAAGGGTTTTTTATAAAGCGCTCCTTTGATTATCGGATTTTGTTAAGTAAAAGTTTTGATATCAATTTTATTTTAAAGGGACCCATTTCACATTTTAATGTTTTTATGGATAAAAATACCATGAAATGGGGGGTTGTTTGTAAAGCACAACAGGACCAGATCCACTAATCAAGGGATTTTGGTGGGGAAAGCTTCCTTCATTCATGGGGAATGCTTCCTAATCATTTTGTATAAGTATCAAGTCAAATTTGCCTCTAGGGAGGGATTTTCATTAGTGTTATTGTGGAGAGATCTTGTACTTTTGCAGCTCCATTGTATTTTCTTGTAGGGATGTAATTCTATTGATGAAAATAATGAAGGTTGGTGTCATGTTCAACTTATAAATATTGTTCTCCTCCATATGTCTCGGATTTCCCTTGGGCTTGGCCATGCCAGGAACCTCAGCGCTCTTTTGTATCATTTTCTTTCCTTCTTTTCGCTGCTTATTCACATGCATGTCTAGTTTTTATTTCTTTCTATTTTTGCATTTAGTATTAATGATTTCTTGTTGTAGGATTGAGTTAAATGGTTGATGTAAGATATTTTTCAGTATCACAAGCACCATTTCATCCTTGGAAAATCTTTGGAATCTCATAGTAATGATTGAGCTGCTTAGATTAGTCTTCTTATTCCCAAATCTAGATTGTTGGACCTCCTTTTTAGCAAAGAATAGTAAATTTCTGTTATTTTTTAGAGAATGCTAACAAGCTTCAATCGAGTTGGTTCCACTTGAATTAGATCAAAAAAACATTCTAGTTCATAAAAAAAATTACCCCATTGCATTTGCACTTGATTTGGTTGGGAATTTTTTAGATTTACTAGCTCACTAGTTTTCGAATTTCTAGATTTTCGACTAGTAATGTTTTTATTTTTTATTTTTTTCATGGGTTAATAGATGTCTTTTTGAGTGAATCCACTTGGAATAGGGACCTAAGACATCCTAGTTAATAAAAAAAAATTTCCCATCCAATTTGGATTTTAGTTGCTTCGTCATTAAACCCTCACCAATTTCATCATTTCACAAGGAAACTTCTCCAAGCTTTTTGAGCAAATCCATCAATCTCCCAACTTTGGTTTTGAGTTCTAAAGTGGTCCTAGGCACACCCTTACCTCATTCCATCCACCAAAAACCTTCCCTAAGATTTCCATCACCTTCGACATCCATCCTTTTGCTCTCAGTTGTATCCTATAAGTTTTGAGGGGATCCTACAAGTTTTTAGTACATCCTGTAGGTTTTCCTGTAGTGGCCTGTTTTGAGGCCGAATTGAGGGAAAACCTCCAGGAAGCCACACAAGTTCACCTAAGTGTCTCCGAAGCCTTGAAAACATCCACCATCATCTCCAAGACACCTGCCACATCACCAAAAGAGATTAGGTTTCACACTTGTTTTTCCATAAAAAGAATAAAAAGAAAAAAAAAGATTTATTTTAGTCCTTTACATGCATAGTAGTGAAGTTTGATGTTTTGAATATGCATGCTTAGGACAGTAGGATTCCATACATGTTAACTTAGAATTATTTTGAAGCAAAGCCTCTTAATAGTTAGTTAGAAAATGACACAAAAATGGTGTGTTTTATCATTTGATTTCAGTCTCTTTCCTAATACTTTCTTTCTTGCAATAGGTTAAGGTTCCATTTCAAACATTTCATTTTCTGCGATTAGTTTAGTATTTGACTTCAGTACATGCACTCCATTACTTCATGACAACAAAGGAAGGACACATTGTGTGTTGTGCATATAGTGCCGATACCTCTTAAGTTTGTATGAACCCCGGGTGGATAATTAAAGTTTGTAACTTTGAGAGTTGTAGCATTGTTGTTGCAATACTTAGGCTCAACAATAATCACACTAGCTTACAATTACCTTTAAAAAAAATCTACCAAAATTTTCAATTATTAAATCTTGATACACTATTATCCTCTTAATAAATAGTATTATTTCATAACTCCTCCACTTTTTTCTCTCTTTTTTTTAATCCTCCACAAATACCCAAAATTATAAACCTTTCATTTTAAATATGGAAAAAACTTATGTTATGCCATAAAATCATTGATAACAAGATCACTTTTCCTAATAATTTTTTAAAAAATGAATACCTTTGTAAGTGGAGAGCACTTCTAATCTGTTTATTCAGGATTTGCTATTGTGTGTCTTTCACAACTATGTAGGCTCATATTGATAGTTGTTTGCATATATGTTTCTCTAGTTACACAATCCAAATGTGCGCTTAGGCCAAAAAACTATTAGTGTGATGAGGCGAATGAGTAGACGAAAAATCAAATCTAGGTAGCAGTAGCAAGGATTATGATGAGAAGGTACTCAAGCTTTAATGAAATCAACACTGGTGGTAAAGTGATATTCGATGAACTTGATATTCCTCTAGTGATTTGGACCCTTTTTCAGCTTTGGGACATGCATGTGTGCATCTCTAGCAGACAAACAATGGAGAAAACAACTTTCTTATTGCGGTCTTCTTTACCAATGAATTGGAATGGGTGCCAAAACTCAAATATGATAAGAAAATTAATCCACAATATGCAAAAGAAATTTTATTTCTCATGCATAGATCAACTACTTTTGTCATTTTTCTTGATGAAGTGTTGGTGTAAGAAACATGGATTCACACGATCTATAGGCATAGGCATAACTATTTGTAACTAGAGAGAAATATTAGCATAATCAAGCTTGATTCAGTTGCTTCAAACATTCATTCAAATTGAGTTGCTACAGTAGCTGTGATTGAGTTTGGCTATGTTGATTGTTTGCTTATTTTGATAATTCATATAAAACACCAAAATTAATATCAAAAATTTCAATAGGAAACTAAATATGATACGTGCTTCAAAATATGATCCATTGTTCTCCAACCTAGTTACCTCAATCCTTTTTCAAATCAGATGTGTTCAATCTAATCAATTCGAGCCCTTCCAATGAACTAGTAGATTTCTTAATGCTCTATGAAACTGATTGGTGCATATCACAAATAATATCTATGTGAAAAGTAGATACATTTGATTTCAACCACAAGTTCAGAAATAACAAAAATATTTTACAGATCTAAGTGAGTACATGTAGACGGAAAAATGAAGATATGAAAACCATCATTGTGGTGGTTACCAGAGAATATCTAAGTATTTTTTATTGCCCTCTTAAAAAATGATCAGTGGATACCTTTATGGTAGTTGAAGCTGCAACTATCACAATTTTGGCCTCGACAAAGTGACACTTTTAGATAATAATATTTAAAAAAACATGATCTTATAAAAGGAGAAGATTAAAAAAATTGTCATGCCATGAGCCAATAATGACACCATGCATGCCTGGATGATGTGATTATGTGCACCAAAAACTCCTCTTTTGCTTCATGCTTATCCTTTCATTATCATTTTAACAACATTCATTTGATTCATCATATTTAATCTCTTTTCACCATTGAACTTCACCATGGATCTAATATTTTAATCATCTCCCACCGTCTCACTCTAATAATATCAATCCTTCATAACTTTGTTTTCTCTGATAATATCAAGCTCACATATATTTTGTTCCCACGGCTTTGATACCATGTTAAGAATTAACACGGGCAAGACAAAACAAACAAATTAGTATAAAAGGCCTCAAGCCCTTTCTATTAAATTATATTGAACTGAAAATGTGAATTTATAATGCATCAATTAACCTTCTAGATCTAGATATAAATCACATTGACAACTCATCGGTGGACCATCACAAAACCTCATCAAGATAAGAATTACAAGTCATGATAATTGTATTCTCAAACTTTTTGATTGTATAGGGACTCACAGTCTAATAGAGCTAGCCATCCTCCTCAAATAAAACCATACTAATAGTATATTATGTTACTGCTAGATGTAAAGGGAAGTCTTTGTCATAGTTTGAGGGATTAAGCAATAGATGAGAAGTTAGTGCCTTTTTTAAATAATAAAACAATTATTGAGCATTTTCAAATTCAGGTTTCCATTGTTGTGATTCATAATGAAAAGAAACATTTATGGAGAATTGTGCTAAAAATAATTTGAAACGAATGACATAAATATAATTTCCTTGTAGAGTCCAAAGTTAATGGATTTTATACAGAGGAGGAAACTGAACTATTACCGCAACCTTGATTGGTTTGACCATGATACCCCTATTCGAAATGCTAAAACCTAAAAGACAACCAAAAGTCACACATGATAATATTTATGTGGTTTCAACCAGATCTTATCTTTCAAAAATATAGTGGAGGTGAATAGGATGATTGAATCTCTTACAAGAGCGAGCAATGAGTCAACAACATTAGCATCCACAATATGTTTGATGTTGTGAAAGGCATAAGACATGGTCCATTTGAAAGTGGCTACAACATTTTTAAGTCTAGAAGGAATTTTATAATATGCAAAGGTAGACCACATGCATATAAATGTTGTTTTAACAATGTTACCAACTTAACAAGAATTGTAACCTCAAATGTGAACTCTAGCCAAAAAAAACCCTTATTTTTATGGAAAAAGCATAAAAAACACCTTGAAATCAAAAAGCAATATTGCATCACCAGTTTTTAAGGGTTAAAATTCCAACATTTTTTAGTGATGGCATTAAAAATAAAAAATGTGATCATAGAAAACCTTAAAATTCTGACATTTTTTTTAAAGAAATGATTAACTATATTAATCCAATTGGAATAGGGGCCAATGCCCTTACACTGAGAAATTGTTCTTCTTCTGTAGATTTACAAAATGGCATACAAATTATCCTACTCATATCATTTATATTCAAGTTTAAGTATTTGGCTATATTTATTTTGTAGAGCCGTCAGTAGACTCCACCATACTTGAAAAAATTGCAAAGCATTCACATGTCAAAATTAAACTAACCACTATCAACTTTTCCAACTTGGACACTGCAAGTTTGTTCAGAGTCTTCTATCTCCATCTGCTGCAACTGTGGTCCATCCATTGCTTGTTCTTGGAGCACGCGTTGTGGACGATCGACCTGCACATAGGGAGAGGAGTGCTCTAAGAGTCCAAATACTTCCATCATCGAACCCAACATTTCTGTAGCTGCCGAAACTCCAAGCCCATCCATCTTAAGACATAGATTGTTTAGCTTTGCTAAAAATGAAATTGTATATCGCAAGCTGCAAGTGCTCCATATCCTCTTGCATTTCCTCCAACTAGATTGCTAGTAATGAAAAATGGAAGCTGCCTCTAAATGTATTTATTCCCCTATCTTATCAACCTTGTCCAAAATTCCTTTCATCAAAATCAACATCAAATCCCTTACACCATTGTCATTACCTCGACTGGGGATTTCCATGATAGTATATTATTGAATTGTCACCCTCAACATTAACAACTACATTGCTAGAAGGCTTTGTTTATAGCTTTGATTTCCCTAGTTTCTGTCTCTAATTCCCATCTCGTAGCATTGAATGCATTTGGCATGCTTCTGCTTTCCCTCTGTCCAAAACATTGTCACTGCATTCTTCAACCAGAGCCTAGATCGCTTCAGATTAGACTGCTTAGAAAATGGATGGGTACCAAGCTTAATGGTAAGAATAAATGTACATGTATTAAGACTCCAATTCTCCTTGTTTATATTATCTCACCCGTCACTCCCACTAAGTGTCACATTCCCCTTTTCGTGATGTACTAGAACTTTGCTACAAGACTTTATCGCTGTCATTACTTTATTATAGTGCATTAATATGTTGAGATTTTGTGCCTCCCAATTATTCTTCATTTCGAGAAAGGGTTGATGGTATTTTGGATCCCACTTCCTATTTTGATTTGAATTCATAGAATATGTGATATAAGAGGGTCTCCTTGGTCTAGGATTAGTATCCCTTGTTATTATTCTACACCTTTGTTTGCTTGCTCATCTGCAGATTGATTGATATCTCTCTTTATGTGGTAAAAGGAAATATGTTCAAAGTTATGGATTTGCATCCAAATCCTCTCCACCAGTGATGATTGTCCCTTTTCTGTATCGTCTATGCTTTTATGAAATTTTTGAATCATTACCATTGAGTCTCCAAAAACCAATAAATCTTAGAGTCCTCTCTTTAATGTTATCTTCAACCCTTGCCAGAAGGCAAGTGCTCTTGCCTAGTTGTTGGTGGCCTTTCTTAGCCCCTAGGCATATCTAGTCTCTACTTCTTCGTCGAGGTGATATATTACCCCTCCTGCTCTTGCCTCCTCCAAAATTCTGACATTTTTTAACCATGGAATTAAAACCAAATATCATGAGTACAAAAAACCCTTAATATTTCAACATTTTTCAATCATGGAATTATAAGCCAAATATCATGACTAAAATGACTATGATATTCAACACCTAAATAAAATAATAATTCTACCAAGACCATTTTTTTTAAAGGCTAAAATCATAGCTCTTTTGAGATCTTACCTTGAGACAACATGACCCATTTTCACTAAAATTGTAATACTTTTTAACTATCACATATAAAATCATCATTAGTATACCCAAAATCATGAAAAACACCCTTAAAAAAATGTATTACAAAATTTTATTTTTAATTAAAAATATGAAAATTTTACCTTTTTTTAAACAAATTAAGTATTTAAAAAACTTTATTTTCAAAAAAAATAAAACCAAAAACTTAAGATAAAATTAAAACAAATTTGAATTATATATATATATATATAAACAAAATTTATTTAAAAAATACTACTAAATTAATAATAATATAATAATAAATATGTGTTGGTATGAGTTTTTGTGTGGGGAGGATGATGCTCGACATCATTCTCCACTAGTTTGTTTTAAATATATTTTTGAATTTTTAAATTAAAATTTATTTATTTATAATTTTTTTAAACTTAAATTATAATTTTTTTTCATTTTTTTTTTCTATAATTTCCTAGACCAAAAAGGGACCTTATATATCATATCCTGAAGGTTCAACTCCCCTATATTCAGGGAACCACTAATAGGATTGCATGTATTTTAAGAAATAATCAAGTTTTTGCCTCCTTCAAATCGTTAAATACCATTTAGGTTATGTTGAGGTCGGTCAAGGATCCTATGACCCTTCTTACATGAAAGGGGTCTACTTAATATCTTGCTCATGTGGTTCTCCCTACGTTGACGAAACAAGTTGATTGCACTCCCTTGCTCTTGCAGAGCATGCTGAGAAAACCAGGCACAATATTTGAATTGAAGGCTTCAGGATCTTAGCTAAGATAAATAATTATCATCATAGGAAGTTCAGAGAAGCCATTGAAATTGGAAAGCACTCTAGAAATTTGAACAAAGATGATGGTTGGAAGATCAACAGGAACTAGATTCCTGCCCTTTCTTCTGGTTTTGCTTTCTCCTCAATCCTGCCTCCCTCCTTTTTTTCAAGGCTTATTATTATTCTTTATTTTTATTTTTGTTTTTATTTTTCTTGATTTATTAATAACAATAATATATTAATATTATATATTTGTATTTATAGGGCGATTTTAGTATTATTAATCTCTATTCTTGTTATTATTATTCATATATTATCTCTCTCTCTCTCTCTCTTCTCTCTCTCTCTCTCTCTCTCTCTCTCTCTCTTCTCTCTCTCTTCTCTATTATATATTATATATATATATATATTATATTATATAATATTATATATATATATCATTGCATTTATTAATATATATATATTATTTTATTTTTCCGCAAAAAAATCATAACTTTTATTAAGAGATAAAAATTACATACGTATACACATAATGCATTCATCCTTCCAATCTAGCATAAGCAAAAAACAAAAAATGGGCCCATAGCAAAAAAGCATCTAGCCCATAGATCAATAAAAAAACTATCAATCCCTCTTTCTAACAAGCAGTTGAGTATTGAGAGTAGTTTATATGAACTACTCCATATGCAAATAAAAACATATAGCAAAAAATATAATGGTCTATTGTCCAAATATTAATAGCCATAGTGTAAAATTAATTTCAATGAAAGACTAATGTTGGAATGACTGCACAACCTGCTCTAAGTGTTCATTGATCTACCATATGTTCATATCCTGTCGATCACCCTCTTTAGATAGTAAGTCTGCATCGATGTTTCATTCCTTATATATATGGCGGCAAGAAATAAAGTCAAAATATAGTTTTAATTTTTGAATCTCTTTTATAATAGGAAACATAGAATGGTTATGACATCTATGAACATTATTGAACTAGTTGATAACTTTTAATGAACCCCCAAAAACTTGGAGTCAATGACAACCCATTTCCTATGGCCAACATAAGAGAAGTTTTAAGTATAGAAGCTCTGTATAACTATTTGATCCTCTACCTAGACCAACTTTAGATTTCAAAAAGTGTTGACTATTGAGATACAAGATAAGTCATCCTCCACACACGCCATTTTCATCTAATGCCCCATCAAAATATTTCCACGTGATTTAATGGCTGATAATCCTCCTCAACTATCGCTCGAGGAGCTAGATTTGACTCCTTTGTGGGCAGAAGGGAATATATAGTAGCAATTTCAGCAACAATCAGAGCTGAACCAGAAGCATGATCTCTAAAGATAGATTTGTTCATGGAAATACAGACACCCCAATAGTATAATGGAGGAATGTTCCTATGAATGGATTCATGTTTTGAATCCCACCATAACTTCTAGGCCTCCTTAAAATTCAGTCCTCTCCACTCCAAATTACATCCCAACATCTATTTTATGAGCTCTAATATACTAACAATGAAAGGACAATTCCTGAAAAAATGGGAAACAATTTCTTGTGCATTTTGCAGAGAATGCACCAACCAAGACCCTCTTTTGTATTTTTTTGAGATTATCCCAAGTGAGAAATTTATTTCTAATAATGCATTAAAGAAACAATCTAGATTTGGCTAGACAAGCCAGCTTCCAAATCTTTTTCCACCACCAGGCTAGTTCAATTTGCATCTAGGATTCAATTTGAAAGCTATAATCAAATTTAGGAGAGTAAATACCTGAAGGCTAATGGACCCATCAAAGTGTATCTTCGTGGTCTCTAATTATCATGTGTGACCTTCTAAGAGAAAAAATGTACTCTTTCTAAATTCGAGGAAAATCACCGTTCAAGTGGAGTTGTTCAATGTTATTCCATCCCTTAGAACAAAAATAGGACCTTCTTTCACCCACAATGTGAATTAAAATTTTTATCCCTTGCTCATTTAGGTAAGCCACTATCTTCGGGGGGGATCTATAGTTTACATGGAAGTCTACCCAATGATCAAGGCAAATTCTGAATTTTTCTCCATTTATGACATGTCATGCTAGGCCCTCACCAATTACATTAAATGAGTCAACTATCGCTTTCCAGATGGCTAATGAGGTTAGGACCCTTTTTTTTTTAATTTCTAGTTTGTTTGTCTAATGAAAGGGGGAAGATATACTTCTTGGACACCACCATTATTATCAAATAGGAGCCTTCATCCTAACTTTGCTGATAAAGATTTTGAAAACAAAGGAAGATCTTTGATACCCCATCCTCCCCAAGATTTTGGTAGAGCTATCTTTCCCAAGTTACACGTGGAAGAACAAATTATTTATTATTCCCCACCCAAAGAAACCTCCCACACAAACTCCTCATGACCTGAAGGATGCCTTTTAGGACCTGAGTGAGATTTGTCTAGTACATGCGAATTGTTTCTAGAAATGATTTGATGAGGACCAATCTTCCTGCTCTCGGAATTCATTTGAAGTTTTAATGCCTCATACGCTTCTCCACCTTTTCCAAAAGCCACGTTCAATCGATCTTCTAATAAGAGTCAGGTTTTAGATGAAACCCTAGATATTTTAAGCTCTCCTTGATAGGTTGTGCCTTAAAAGGTAGGAAAAATTGCGCTTTGTGAATTTCTATCTGTGTTAGGCCTTCATATGCAAGGAATGATTTATGTGCATTAAGGATCATACTTATTTCTTTAAGGAAGAGTTGTAGGCACCCCTTTAGACATTCTAGGTCTTATTTAAACCATTACTAAATAACATAATGTCATCAAACAAGGTGAGTGATGAACAAATTAGATGCTAGTTCTATACCCTAAAGATCCCCCCTCTGCTTGGCTTCCAGAAGCAACCTGCCTAACCCTTCAACTACTAACAAGAAAAGGAGGGGAAACAATAGGAAACCTTGACTCAAACCTCTCTATGAGTGAAAAAAAGGAGAAGCAAACCCATTTGTTAATACTGTATAGAATACATTAGTAATACATCCCATCGCCCAATTGATAAAATGGATTTCAAAACCAAAGTGAGTCAAAATCATATGGAGATAAATCCAGCTAATTCTATCATGAGATTTTAAAAATTAATTTTTTGCAATGATACCCTTCTTAATCTGGATTTGTATGTTGTGCATACCTTCTTGAGCTACCCCAATCACTTTGTGTATATGGCATCCTTCAAGAAAACCAAATTGTTCTCTGGATATGTCCCTAGATAGGATAGGCCAGAGCTGGACTGCAATTAGTCTGGTAATGATCTTATATATACAATTGCATAAAGAAATTGTCCTATACTCTTCAAAGGATTGAGGATCATCCACCTTTGGAATCAGTTCTAGGAAGTTTGTATTGAATGGTTCATAAATATTCCTACTTTGACGAGAGTCTTCAACCACTCGAAGCAAATCATCTTCAATCAATTCAAAAATCCCATGATAAAATTCCACATACCATCCATCCAGCCTTGATCTTTTTTTCTTATACATAGCCTTAATAACAACTTCCAGTTCACCTTTGGAGATTGGGGCTATCAAGTTCTGGTTGCCTTCATCCTCCACAAATCTCAAAAAAAATTGGGTGGCCCAGATCACCTATGCTATTGTGACTTTTTCCAACACTGTATAAAGGTTTTTGAACAAATCCTTTCGGAATGTTGCAATCTCTTCGAAGGTATTATCTTTACTTCTATCCACTTTTTTAATTTCCCATATTATATTAATATTCTTCCATCCTCTGACATATTTTTGGAAGAACTTTGAGTTTTCGTCTCCACTTTTTAGCCATAGAACCCTACTCTTAAGCCTCCACTATTCCTATTTGTCTAGTAGGATCCTTCTTTTAGTTTCTTCTAGATCCATAATCATACCTTTTGTCTCCTCATATACATATCCTCATCCTTCTAGAGACTCCATTTTCTCCAGCTCATCTTCTATAGATTTAAGATATGCCTCGTCCCTAACCTTCTTCTGAGTCACCCATAGAATTGAAGCTTGTTTTTCCTTTTTGAGATTTTCCATAATTTTTTGGGAAATTGAGGTCAACGCTTCCAGATTACAAGGAGTCCAGGTATTTTTACTGAGTTGAACATAACTATCTTCCTTCAACCAATATGGATTGAACCTGTAAGGGACTCCTAGCTTATGACTACCACCTTTTAGTTCTAAAAATATCAGATGGTGATACGAGTCACCACAAGTCCCAATCCACTGGTGAAACATAGCGACTATGCATACTAAGTCTTCTTCCATAATAAATCTATGCGGACACTTAACCACCATAGCATTTTGTAATGCTTATTCCACCAATTTGGCTTGTACTTGATCAGGTTTACATTGATAAGTCTATATTCTACCAGTTTTTTGGAGAAAAAATTTGCTAGCAAATATTCATGAGCTTGAGGTCCCCAGACTTCTGAGGCCCCCAAAGAGAATGTTAAGTCCTTGCCAATCACTAGGTTATCAACCTTCATAAGATATTTACCCAACAAAGTGTTCTAGAATGAGGCTCGATCCTGATAGGAGACATAAATATTGAAAACGATCAATTCCATACTAAGATCAACTGAAAAAACCTCTTCTCCTAGAATTAACTCAAATCCCCATATATTTGATATTATTAATTTGATCAGGTTGAATGATGCCTCCCGATCGCACTCTAGCATTTGGAGAAATGAAAAACCACCAACGGAAAATATTATTGAGTAGATCAGTGATAATATCTTTGAGACCTACGGTTTATTGAAGCATAATGATGTTGGGGTGCGAAGAGAGGATGAGCCTCTTCAGAGATAATATTTTTTAGGAAAAAGCTAAAACCCTACAGTGGGAGGAGATGGCTAGCATTTGGAAACCACTACAGGGGCTTGCACCACTCTAAGCGCCCCATCCAAAGATTGTTGTTTGACACCGATGATGTCGAAACTAGTCTTCAACTGATCCTTCAAAAGATTAGATTTCCTACTTCCAAATTTAATAAGAACATCCTTGTCTATTATCTCCCCAAGGCCCCCAAACTGGTCCATGGAAGCACCCTTGGAAAATATATGATGAAGGTTGTAAGGAGGGTTTACCAAAGGATGAAAAATAGGCTCAGGCAAGGGATTAGAAGAAGGATTAACTAGGGAAATGGTGGTTACAATGCTATCATGAGAGTCATACTTACCAGTCACAAAGGTATTGACAGATAATAAAGGCTTGGAAGGACTAGGCCCCAAATCCAATGAAATTAAGGAAAAAAATTGTGAAACGAGGCAGTAAGTAAGGGGAAAACTAGTACCGGCAAGGAGAGAAGGTTGAATAGTCTTAGGATTTTCTTCGACCTTGACCAGGGGTTCCTACCTCTCACCCACCTCAACTTCCATCTAAATAGATTTTGTATTCTGATCCATGTTTAAATCCACATTTTCTGTGATTTTCTCCTCTTTTATGATTGAAATCCTTAGCGAGGGAATTCCTTCCTGAGACCCCCACTTCTCACCCATCTCCACTAAGGTATATATTTTCCTTATTTTACCGTTGAATCCCAATGAAAAATCTCTAACTAGATGACCCGACTTGTGGCAGCGTCGATATCGAAAAGGAAGTTCTTCATAATCGAGTTGTTGTATATGACTGTGGCCTTAAAAAGATAATTTCAACTTGTCAAAATTCCCTCCCGAGGTTCTAACCTCACCAAAATCTTGGCCACTCCTTAGGTTCTAGTCATAATAAAATAAAAACTTCCAGGTATTCTCCAACCTTGTTTCCAATGGCCTTAAACACATCCTTAGCCCACATTTGGGGCGGAAGCGACAATAATCTTACCCACAATAGTACGTTTTATAATTACTTCCTACTTGTGTCAAACAAGGGCTTCCATTTCTTGAACGTGAGAGGGGATGATGCAATAATCTTGTTTTGATTGAGTACCCATGATATTACTTGTATGGATTTGAATCACAACATAAACCATCCATGGACTAAGACTGTCACCTTAGCCTCTCTCACTGGAGAATTTGCCCAAGCTTTCTTGATCCAATCAAAAATATCTTCTATCAGAAAATATCTCCCTTTGGCTCCCGTGACAATGATTTGGTCAAACGCTGACATACCTTAATCAAAATGAATAATTGCCCCAAATACCAAGTTATAGTCCTCGAATTTTGGCCTTATACACTTACCTTTCTTCTGCTTGGGTCCAACTCTATGAGTCTCCTCTCCCTCTGATTTAGTTGCTTAGTTTGTCAAGTAGTGACTCTGGTCTGAATAAATTTGAGTGTTCACACCAAGGAATTCCTCCACTCGAGAAAAACTAGCCCCTTGTGTTCCAACCACCACATTTGCAGTCGTGATGTTCACTCCTCCTTGATATCTCGATTCTTGTGAAGGAAACTCATGATTAAAAGAGCCTAAACCCCTTGATATTTGATTATTGGCTCCTTCAATGGACAAACCACAACTAGAACCTAAAGAGGTTGAAGGCAAGGTGCCTCCTCTCTTTTCTTTGACACCTTTGTTGCAACTACCAAGGATCACTAACTCCACCTTGCTACTCGGGACCCCATCCAAATGCCTTTAGTCCTCATGCGTACTTTTGAGCCCTTCCAATAGACTAGGGCTCTTCTCTCGCACTAGGGTTTTTGACTGTGATCTTTTGTTGCAACCCTTGTTCTGCGAGCACGATTCAAGCGCCAATGACCCAACAAAATCTAAGCCTGAAACCCTTGTCTCATTGTTATTGTGGGTCTTGTTGCAAGCCCATATTTCATTTCTCTTCACTATGTCCTCGAGACCTCTCGTATAGAGAATTTGTTGTGACTTTGTAAGATCCAAGCCAAAGTGTAGAGGGAGCGAAAGACTTACTAAACCGACATCCGAAGTCTTAGGCCATTATGTTTACACTTGCAGACAAAAAGCACCTTCTTCCTGGGGCCTTACAACTTTGCACAACTCCGAACATGTGGATACCTCCTTACTGTCGCTGCCCTGATAGTGAAAACTCCTGATTCTGAAAAGACTTGAGGGTCACCCATGGAAATAGGTGGAGGGAAAACTAGAGGTTTTACCTTAGCCAAATTTTGTTGATTGGGATCAAGGCCCCCAAACTGCCAGGATATCCAATGGATTTGGCTTTAGCTCGACACAACCTTCCATTTTTACCATTTTTACTACAATGAAAAACCTTTGTAATGCTCAACTTCTTGTTAAAATCAACAACCACCATCCCTACCACAACATGAAACTGTAAAGCCTTACCTGCACAATTGTGGAATAGGAGAAATGATGGTTTGAAAATTCCAAGGTGAGGAAACCAACATCTAGGCCTCAAAACTCCACTTCTACTTGCCAACTCCACGTCTACTTGCCATTCTGACACCCCTTGATACGTTCTTGCTCCACCCTCCATCCTTCAAAGTAGATTATTTCCTCTCCAAAGTCTATTAAGGTATATTGTTAATATTTAATAATTATCTAATATTTTAACTTTTGGTTGAGAT
>APFE031298515.1:64996-107111 GCA_000404065.3 Pinus taeda | reverse complement strand
ACGATTCTTATGTATTTATTGAATATTATTATTATTTAAATTATTGCATATTTAACCCTCAATATTATTAACATTATAATTTATTTGACTTAGGATATATTTATTATTAACATTATATACATTTTATAATAATTTAATTACTCTAGTTATTTATTTTTTTATTTTATTTTGGAGATGTCTTTAGTGCGACGTTTTGGACTTTCCGATACGATGGAAAACTTTCCGATACGATGGAAACTTTTGAGGTGAAATCACGATTTGTGTTATTTAGGCAGGTTTTTTAACTGCATATTTGGATTCAACACCTTGAAAAACCCCTAGGACAATTACCCATCAAACTTGTGATTTCAATAAATTGCTGCCCGATTTTAAAACGATGGAAAATTTTGAGGTGAAATCTTGATTTGTGTTATTTAGACAGGTTTTTTAACAACATATTTGGATTCAACACCTTGAAAAACCCTAGGACACTTTGATTATGTAGGGATTACCCATCAAACTTATGATTTTAGAGAAATTTGACCGAAAAAACCCACCGGAAAAGCTCTTCAAGAAGTCATTAAAGGCAACTTTGGCTTAATCATTTATTTTTTATTCCTCCTATTGGATATTTTCTTCGTATAATTGTCCTATTATTTTATTTTATTTATTTCCTAATGACTATTTTCTTTGACTTTTGACCTAATCTTTGAGCTTCTAGGAATTCTCCTCCTTTTTATTTCCTCTATTGGATATTTTCTTCATATAATTGTCTTGTTATTTTATTTTATTTATTTCCTAATGACTGTTTTCTTTGACCTAATCTTTGAGCTTCTAGGAATTCTCCTCCTTTTTATTCTCCCTATTGGATATTTTCTTCATATAACTATCACCATGATAAACCACATTGCTTGGAAATGTGTCAATCAATCTGAAATATTTATGTGATGGATAACTCTTCTCACAAAAGCCTCTATTTATAAACTTTTAAAAATTATTTTAATTTTATTTTAATTAATTACTTTAGTTTTTAAAATGTTTTATTAGTTACTATTTTTTTTTTTATTATTTTTATCTCTTTTAAATTTTTATTTTTAACTTTTTCTTTCTTTTCAATTTTGCATTTTAATGTTTTTTTGTTCTCTTTAAAAAAATGTGGTTTCGCTTCATGTAAACCAGCATAGATCCATCTTTAACTCTGGATCTGCATCTACCAAGCATCTAGAGGGATTAGATCTCTTTTTCGTGATCCAAAGTTAAGATGGATCTAGGCTCGTTTAAGTTTTCCTTTTAAATACGTTGTTTTTGACATGAAAACCATTGGTCAATACCATGTGTTCTCATACCATGGGTCAATACCATGAAGTTATTTTTATTTTAATATTATTTTTGGTTTTCTATTTTTATTTTATACCATGGATTCTCATAAACATGGAGCTCAAAAACTACCACAAGACCAAAAATATATCCTAATTAAATAAATATGTTCAAATTTAATTTGTTAATAATAGTTAATAAATATTCTTTTATTTTTATTTTATTTTGATCGAGTAAAAATGTTTACATGACATTACAGTACATTATCATGGGTCAATACCATAAAGTTATTTTTATTTTAACATGGTCAAAGATTTAATTTGTTAGTAATAAATATTATTTTTTATTTTATTTTATTTTGATCAAGTAAAAATGCTTAAAATTACATTGCATTACCATGGGCCAATACCATGGGTGAATGCCATGATGTTATTTTTATTTTAACATAGTAAAAATGTTTAACTTAGGTTATATTTATTTTATTTTGACCGAGTAAAAATGTTTAACATAAGGTTATTTTTAACTTTTATTTAACGAAGTAAAATCTCAACATCAAATAAATAATAAATAAACAAAAAATTATATAATGTCACTTTTATTTTCACAGTGGACTTTATGTATTTTTTGGGATTTTATACCAAAAAATATAATAAAATAAAAGTTAGGGAACTTTGAAAAACAAACAATTATTAAAAAAATAGACAAATTTTAAGCACCAATTTGGCCTAGTCTAACTTATAGATGAAATATCCTTTTTCACGATACAATTTCAAGTAGGATTGTGATTCTAGGAAACTGGAATTCTACATATTAAAAAACTTAAACTCAAGTTTTTAAAAATCTCTGAAACATTTTGATTAAAATCAACAAATAAAAAGAGTTTTGAAAAAAGTCATTTTATCTATAAGTTAAACTATGCAAATTTTAAGTGCCAAGTTTTAGGTTTTTAACCTTTAAAAGAAAAAGGTGATGTTGTATCACCACTTTTGCATTTAGGCATGGTTTTTCATCTCTTTTTTAATCATGATAATTGGTTTTAAATGTCATGGTTAAAAAAATGTTGGAATTTTAACGCTGAAATAAAAAAAGATTGTTGTTGCATTACTAATTTTCAAAGTCAACATGAAAATCATGATTTGATGCGGGAAAAAACAAGGTAAAATTCTTACTAGATTGGTAACATTATTTTTTATGTTGATCCTTTCAATGGATTTATATTTGATTATACCCAACAATTCTATCCATAAAAGAGAATATCTCACTTTCCACACATTCATGAATAATTTTATCAATGAATTGGGAGGGGAAGTTATCTTTGGGCAAGACTCATTCAAATTGTGAAAGTACATGCCCTAATTGTTTCTTGTTTTCTATTAGCTAGAGTGGGATTTGAAACCCATTTGGTAAGAGGAATTGGGTAGAGAAACCTGACTTTAAGAAGTTTTTCTACCTTTGTTTTTATTATCGGTACCTCTCTAGTTTTGACTATTCAAAGCTTTTATTGAAAAAGATTCAAATTCTAGTATGTATTGATATCATGTTGAACAATGTTAGGGTTAATTCGCAGAATTTCTTCATAATACCAAGCAAATATCTCACGAAACTCTTTAATGAGTTCAATGTAAATATGAACTTCAACAAAAACAACCTTCCCAAATAAAAACATTTTCTATGACATTAGTGTTTTTGGAAACATTAATCAACATAGTCTCATAGACATTTTCCATATTCCCTTGAGCATATATGGAGGGTGAAGCCATAGGTTTCAAGAATCGATCTTCATTTTCCAACATGATCAAATGGAACTCTTTGTTTTCAACTCCTTTAGGAAAAAATAAGAGTGATGATAAAAATCATCCCGTGGTATTTCAGGACCAATCATTTCCTCAAGGCATGCCTCATCAAGTAGAAAAACAGTGTCCCATTGAGAGGGTTGAATCAATAACCCAAATGGAAACTACACCTAGATCTAAATCTTCCATAAATGATCGATTTGGATCAGTGCCTGTAGCATTATTAAAAATGGCTTGATAAGCAACTTATGTTGCAAAAAACAAAATAGTCGTTCCTATAAATCGACCTTCTCATATCGTGGCAAAGTGTGAAGGTAAGACCTATGGATCATTGAAATAAGCGGTACCAAAATAGTGATTTCGATAGGCCAACATGGACTTAGTAGAAATGGTGTTTACATATGCAAAAGGGGGGAGAAATTAAAATTTCCCATTAGAGATGGGTGGATTCTGAACCCCAATTTTTCAAAGGCTCTCTAGGATTTGTCCACTAAAGGAGCAGTGGCATTAGACACAACATTTGGTCAGGGTGGCAATAATCCATCTAATCTATTGTGACAATATTTCCTTCACGGGAAAATAATAATATGTGAAAGAGTGTGGAGACTACTGCTTCCATCATGTATACCTAATTTCATCCCAACATCATATTATCATCAATTTTTGCATTGGCTACTTCCACTTCTACATTGATTTTTTTCCCTCCTAACCTAACTAGAAATGGGGGAATAAGACTATGTGGCCATTGAGAATGGCCATTAAAAGCAGTTAGTATTTAGGGGAGAAAACCAAGTCAGGACACCCTATCCATTTCAATTATGACATCAACATGATGCATGTGGATGCATCTTCATCAATAATCATTTGAAAAATGGACTTTCATGATGAGGAAAGAAAGGTTTGACATTGTATGTGTCAAATGTAATTATTTGAGTTTTCTTTGGGTCTACAACTCCAATAATGTTTATTAATGCACTTTGTTGTCTAGGACATGATTGGATTACCTTTAAAGCTAACATAGAGTAAGGATCCTTAGCCAAAATCCTCTATGATAAGAGTAATTTTGTGTAGCCAAGGCATTGGGGTTATGTCTCAAACATTTTAACATGTGAAGTAAAGACTTAATCATAGGTTTTTGTATATGAAGGGGTTCCTATGAACCAAAATATTGTTTTGCATTAGAAGACTCAGGGTATCCATAATCATGAGATTGATTTGATAGATTCACTTGAGCACTAAATGTATAAATTTTCAATGGTATGTCCCCCACACTAAAATAACTTTGGCTACCCCCTTGCTAAGGACTCATATTTTAGAGCAGCAATAACAACAAGTTCTTGAACCTTAGGGAAAGGGTTGTTGACCATAGCTTTCTCACTAGAAGAAGACGTTTGTGCTAAAAAGCACTAGGCATATTGAATTTTGGGGAAAAGATGGGTAATATAATCATCTTTGCAAATATTACAAGGAAACTTCACTTTCCTCTTTTGCTCTTTCTTTCCCCCATCATATTATGATTGGGCTTGGTTATGTTTTCCTTCCCTTCCACATTCTTTTTGTTACCCTTATTCTTCTTCTTCTTTATGGATTATTGGTTGGGATTGGAATATTGGGCCACATTAACTATAAAATTTTGTGAAAGACGAGGGACCATTGCTTGAGTTTGTCCAATAGATGGTTGATGTAAGTTGCAAGTAGTTCATGAGAAAATTTATAATGATTTGCTAGACAGACCAACCATAAAAGTGTGTCATCCTAGATTCAACTTCACCAAATCAATGTTTGGTCTTAGTGCATATTGTAAGATATAATGTAGGACTCATGATTACGAATAGATAATATCAAGTTGTTGAGCCATAAAGATAGATTGTTCCTCAATGTATGCTCCCAAGAGATATACATATTTCAAAATAGTAGGTTGTAGTGATTTGCGGAACCATTCCAACATAAATTCATTAGGAATATTTGCTTTAATAATTCAATTCCTCCTTTGTCATTCTTGAGTGTGGTCGAAGATGTGGTAGCCTTGTCCAATTTGAAATTTTTGAGGATTTCAGTCCCAACATCATATATAAAACATAATTGGAAGTAGTTCAAGAAAATTTTATCAAAATCATTGAACATTGAAAATGACCCCCTTTTAACTCGATGTACCACTTAGCCACATTCCCAATCAGGGTGTGTTGGAAAATCATCAATCTAGTTGAGCCATCAACCAAATATTAAAAAAAAAAACAAAATATGGAAATTGGTAATATGATTCGTTAAGTCTTCACCAAACCTAGCTTCGAAATTTGGAATGTTTGAAGGGATTTTAGCTGGAAGCAATGGAAAATTTTGATCGTAATGCATTAAATAATTTGTTAATTTCAAAATATCTCACAAATTTAAAGTTTCCAAAAATGGTAGGTGTGGTTGCAAAAGTAGGGTTCCACCTCCAAGAGAGGATTTCTTTTGTTAACCAAAACTAAAAAAATGAATATCTTGGATATGGCTAGCCCTAGGTTGCCTAGGATTGTTTGTAGAGAGGTAATGATTTAAATTAATACCATGACTTAATGGGTCAAAGGAAGGGAAACCTCCACTGATGATATTCCCAAAATGTTGAGGGGTTTCCCCTTATCACCATTCCATGTGAAGAAGGATTTCCTTGAGAAGGATTCCAAAAATTATCAAAAGGAATGGAGTGTGTTGGCATCCTAGAGGAAGGGAAGACATTGCTCCCCTATTGAACAAATATTGAATATGGGATTATAGCCATAAATCCACTAGAGGGTGAAAAACTTTCACCCATTTGCCCCACAAATCCTTGAAAAATATTTGTTCCCATAGAAAATCCAAGAAATGGGAAAGAACCAGTACTTAGTGATAGACTCAAAGGAGGAAAATGTCCTCCATTTAATGGAAAACCTTGTAACATGATCGAGGAACTTGCCATATTAGACATGGATGTTGGGTATGTATTATATTATTTTCATGACTAGCTCTTTGAGGGGGGCGGTAGCCCCCCTACACGGTTTCAGTGTAGCACCCCAAAATTTTTATTTTTATGTGGACATAAGGATGGTTAGGTGGACCCAAGGATGGTGCGCAGACCTACCCATGGTTTTGCACATGGTATTTGCACATGGTATTTGCTCATGGTTTTGGGCATGATGGTTTTTCCCATGGTATTTTGTAGATATTGTTAAGGGAACTATGGTAATGTTCTAATCCATGGTTAATAGATTGGTGTTTATGAATGCTTGGGCATGCATATAATGTATTGTAACATTGAAAGGAATATAATGAAAAATAATTTGGTTTTCCTGGTTTTGGGTTCCAAGAGAAAGAAAAATTATCTATATTTTCTATTCTCGCCATTATATATATTTCTATTTTTAAAGAATTTGTTTGCACATAATTTTTTTATATGGTTAAATCCTTCATTTGGTATTAGATAAGTTTTGGCTTCAAGGGGATACCTTTATGGTTGAAGGGTTTTTGTCAAGCCTATGGTAGACCTTGTTATAGTGGGATATTTACGAGATCAATTCTTGCAGTGAAAGGAGGTGGTGAACATTGGAATGATAGAGATCAATAAATTTAATGGATAGAGTTCTGAGTTGTGGAAGGTCAATATAGAGAATTTGTTGGTGGATGAAGATTAGTGGATCACGTGGATCCATGTACTAAACCAACAACAATGTTAACAGAGGACTGGACCAAGTTGGATCGGAAGGAAAAGAGCTCAATACAAATATGTGTCTCAAATTTAGTATTATTGAATGCTTTAGGAGAAGTTACAAAAAATTATTAATGGGACAAGTTAGGGGATTTTTATCTATCTAAGTCCCTGGTGAACAAACTATTCATGTTGAAATATATATATATATATATATATAACTTGAGGATGAGAGATGGAGACTTAATGATTGAGCATCTAAATGCCTTTAATTTTGTGGTAAGTTAGTTAGTATTTGTTGATATTAAAATTTCAGATGAATATAAGTGCATGATTTTGTTTTTGTCTCTATTATACGCATGGGATAGTGTAGTTGTTGCCATAGGTAGCAATATAACTACCTTGAAATTTGATGAAATATTCTCGACCTTGTTTTTGGAAGAGATGAGATGGAAAAATATGGAGAGCCAAAATGGAGATGCCTTGTTTGTAAGCGGATGGTCCCAAAACATAAATATAAATAAGTCCTCAAGTGGGAGATCTAAATATGCAAGAAAATATGTAAAGGTGTGCTAGAAATGCGAAAAATAAGGGAACTACAAAAATGACTGTAGATTTAGGACTCCTGAGAAAGGAAAGGGATTTGATGATGCTCCTTCCAAAGAGGAAAAAAAAGTACCATATATGAAGGTGGGGATGTATACTTGGATTATTCTTCAAGTACACACATAGATCATGAGGCATGGTTGATTGACTCAGGTGCATCGTTCCACATGACTCCTTATAGGGAGTGGTTATGTGAATACGAGAAGTATGATGGTGGTGACGTCTTCTAAGATGATGAAAAGAAGACAAGAATCATAAGATGAAGAAAATTCAAGTTAAATTTGGTAGGTGGAAATATTAGAACACTTCCTAGTGTTCTGCATATTCCTGATTGGCCAAGAATCTAATTTTTGTAAGCAATATGGATGATGCAAGTGTAAATACAATTCTTGAGAAAGATATCTACAAGATGTTTCAAGGAGCACTTATATTGATGAGGGGAGTTTGGATTGAAACTCTATATAAGCTTCTAGGCAGTATTGTTATTAATGGGTGTAACAATTATGTCGTTCCTAAAAGTGGAGAGGAATATCTTATAGTCTCTAGTGTAAAGACTATGTTATGGCATTAAAGATTGTGACATATTGAAGAGAATGGACTTCAAATACTACATGGTACTGGTATGGTAGAAGGTATGTCTAATTTCTCTATGGATTTTTATTTATGTGAACATTGTGTATATGGAAAGCAAAATCATGTGAGTTTTCCCTCTAGTGCTAAGAGGGCAGAAGGAATATTAGAGCTTGTGCATAGTGATGTGTTTGGACTTATGTTGGGTCCATCACTGGGTAAATATATGTACTACATATTGTTTATCAATGAATTCTTGAGGAATAAATGAATATAATTCCTCAAGAATAAATCTCAAGTCTTTGACAGGCTTAAATAATTTAAGGCTCTAGTGGAAAATTAGACAGGGACGAAAATCAAGGTGTTGAGGACAGATAATGGTGGAGAGTTTTGAAAGAAGGAATTTGAAGAGTTATATAAAAAATTTGGTATAGCACAATAGAATACTACTCCATACACACCTCAACATAATGAAGTTGAAGAAAGAATGAATATGACACTGATGGAAAAGGAAAGGAGCATGCTCAAATGTGCTAGATTAGGGTAGAATTATGGGAAGAGGCAATTAATATTTCATGTTACCTATTTATTAGATCACCTTCATCAGTATTAATGGGTAAGACACCGCATGAGGTATGGACTGGTAAGAAAACGTCTCTCACACATCTCAAGATATTTGGTTGCGATGCATATTTACATGTTGCAAAGGAGAAAAGAAACAAGTTGGATAGTAAATTTGAAAGGTTCATATTTATTGGGTATAAAGATGGTTTAAAAGATTACAAGCTTTGGAACTTGGAAACAAGGAAGGTTTTTTACAATCGAGATGTGGTATTTAGAGAAGTGCAGGATGTCATGAAACAAGAATTCCTACCAAGGGAAAAGGAATCAGAGAAGATAGAGTTTGATCTAAAGAATGAATATTCTTACTCCATGAAAGAGAATAAGTCAAAAGAATAAGAACCACACTCTCTGATTTTGAGGAGATTAGTTGAGGAAAGAAGGAATCCATAGAGGTATAGTCTCTCTGATTTCTATTCAAATTTTTCTTTATCTATTACTGATGATCATCCCAAAACTGTTAGGGAAGCAATGGTTTTAGAGGATGGAAAATTTTGGAAGAAGGCCATGGTTGAAGAAATGGAAGCCTTGGATAAAAACGACACTTGGGATCTGGTAGAGTTGCCAATTAGAAGAGAACCCATTGGTAGAAAATAGGTTTTTAAGAAGAAAATTAATGCATAAGGCAAAGTGGAGAAATACAAAGCTTCGTTGGTAGTGAAGGTTATTCACATGTGCCAGGAATTGATTTTGGTGATATTTTTTCTCCTATTACCAAGTTAGCTTCTATTAGATTAACCTTATTTGTTGTTTTTGATTTTTATTTTGAGGTAGAAAATATGGATGTGAAGACAACATTCTTACATGGGGATCAAGAAGAATATATCTACATGAAGCAACCAGAAGGATTTGTAGTGAAGGGTAAGAAAGAACTGGTGTGCAGGTGAAAGAAGTATTTGTATGGGTTAAAGCAATAACCAAGGATGTGGTATCAAATATTTGATACATATATACAAGGACTTGGCTTCACAAGGAGAAAATGGGATCATTGTGTATATTATAAATTACTTGGCGATCATGTTATTTATTTGGTATTGTATGTGGATGATATGTTGCTGATCGGAAATGACAGAGAAATTATCTAGAATGTGAAGACCCAATTGTCCTCTAAATTTTACATGAAGGATATTGGTGTTGCAAACTTCATTTGGGCATGGAAATTAAATTATATTGGGAAAAGAGGAAACTTTGGTTAAACTAGAGGAAGTATGTTGAGACAATACTGCAGAGGTTTAATATGCATGATATCAAACTGGTGAAGGTTCCTATTCCTATAGGTGTAACATTGTATGCGGAATAGTGTCCCAAGACATAGGAAGAGGAAGAGGACATGCCTTGTGTTCCATATGCGAGTGCAATTGGTAGTTTGATTTATGCCATGGTTTTTACAAGACCACACATTGCACATGTAGTGGGAGTATTGAGAAGGTTTGTGTCAAAACTAGGGAAGGAGCATTGGACAACAATAAAGTGGCTTTTCAATTATCTTTGTGGCACTCGTGATTATGGTTAGCGCTACCAAGAATAGGATTGAAAGAGTGTTGGGAATACATGACGTTATTGATACTGTGTTGGAGATCTAGATTAGAGAAGATCTACAAGTGGGTATATGTTTAACCTATTTGGAGGAGTAGTTAGTTAGATGAGAAAGAGAGTCTGTAGTGGAAATCTCAACTACATAGGTTGAATACATGGTAGCCACTCATGAAAGTAAGGAAGCAATTTTGTTGTAGATATTTTGTTCAGGTATGTGGTTGGTACAGTGAGATATAAGGATATATTGTGATAGCCAAAGTGTAATCTTCTTGGCAAAGAACCCTATTTATCATTCTAAGAGAAAGCATGTTGATGTTTAGTATCACTTTATGAGCAATATGGTTAATCATAAAAAGGTGTTTTTGGTAAAGGTGGACACTTTGAAGATTGTCGTAGATGCATTAATAAAGTCTATGAGCACTGAGAAGTTTTCTTGGTGTAGAGAAATATTAGGCATTGCGAGGGCCAGATCAATAAATGTGTACTCATGTGCCCCCTTATGTGCAAAGAAAAGAAATTAGGAGAATGTTGGGTATGTTTTATATTTGCACCAGACACCCTTGGGGGAGGGTTGCAAGGGGGTGGTAGCCTCCTTGGCATAGGGTTCGAGGCAACACCCCAAAAAAAAAAATTGTGTGAACCCAATGATGGGGGGGGACCAAGGATAGTGGGTAGACCTACCCATGGTTTTGTGGATGGTTTTAGGCATGATGGGATTTCCCATGTTATTTTGTAGATATGGTTAAGGGCGTCGAAAAATCAAGGTAGTTTTAGATTATATTTGAATTTCCTTGATAATTACTTGTTATGTTTAATTGTCCTTTTATTACATTTATTTCTTCATCATCAAGAAATTACCAAAAACATGAAGATCATAAAGACACATAGAATACGAGATATAGGCTTCAAGCCAAGGAAAAATCCCTACAAAGGGGAAACATAGAAACCATCTCTTATCTTCTTAAAGAATCAGATCAAATGAGAAATCCAAGACCTAAATACCAAAGTCAATATTGCTCCCAATCACCAAATCAACCATTCAATAAGATGTCTTCTAAACAAGTCAAGATCCTTCAAAGTCAATGAAGGTCAAAATCTCCAAAATCTTCCCTTGACAAAGTCTCAATATTGCAACTTTAGGTCTATGACTCGATCTACAATCTTTGGGCCCGCAACTCACACAAAAACCCTAATTTATTCGCACATGTGGATCAAATTCATTTTATTTTGAGGTATTCTTCCTTCGCTCTTGATTTATTCTTTTCTCCTTGACTTTCACTCTTGAAATGCCTTTTCATATTCCTTGATATCAAACTACAGAAGTGTGTCCAAATGAATCTAACTTGTTTCCTTTATATTGCCTTCTCATGAGGTCGAGTTACCTCAAACTGGGCCGACTTCCTCTAGTAGGGTTGACTTGGTCTTAAAGGTCAAATTTGACTTTCTAGACTCAAAAGTAATATCTTTTACATGTTACAACTTTCCCAATATGGTCTTATACAAATGGTAAGTATTCTCTTGAATCAAGAAAAATATTATTTTGACTTGACAAACCCTAGGAGCATGAAATGCATGCTTGACTTAGTTGACCAACAAAAATGGAGCATGAAACCCATACTTAAAAAATGATATTTTTCTTTCTTATTTTTCTTTTAACATAAGATATACATAATGACATGAGTTAAATGATAATTATGAATATGAAACTAGTTACATTTTCCAACACTCCCTCTTACTTAGGGAAGAATTCATAATTATTCAATGGATACAAGGATTCTCTCAAACTAAAATATTCTCGTAAGAAGAGTCTGATTGATAAGCCATTCTCAAGAATCAACATTATAACCAACATTGTCAACATAGTAAGGCCTTTAACTAGCAAGCTCTTTTTATATCAAAGCATAATGCTAGGAGGATTTACGTGAGACATCACACTACCTCTTAAGGCATATACCCCATCTGGATTTTCACTACGTATGTCCTTTTAGGGCTATTCTTATCTTGGATGTTCAATCCTCAAATAATATCAGTCCTCTTTGACCACTATTTTCTTGGATACTTGTCTAATCATCAAAGAGTGTTGATCTACTTCTTATCTTGGATTTTATATCCTGAAGGAGTGTTAATCTTAGATGCTTATCGAATCCTCCATTCTCCATTCTCCCTCCACGGCCTTCACTAGAGATACAATTGTTAGTCCTAGCCTAGTACATGGCACATGAAGAAGAGGTTATGAATATGGTGTCCATCATCACTCACTCTCAAGCTCTAGAGGAGATTCCTAACTTCCTTTCAATTGGGAAGTCATAGCCACAAGCTCTTTTGCTTGTCTTTATCAATGCATCAACTACTAGTTCTTCATGAAGATCTTCAAGTAGTAGTTGCATGGCTCATCCTTTCCTTTGCATCTCATCTATTGATCTTTTACCTTCCAAGATATTATGGAGCCAAACATTTTAATTTATTTCATAACTTTCTTTTAGTCATCATCAATAAAGGCATTATATTGATCCAATCAAAATAGAACTAGTCACAACTCCTCTAATCATGAAAGTGATCTTCATTGTCATCGAAACATAAACATTTGGTCATATTTTTTCTAATTCTCCAACTCAAGATAATGTAGACATTTTGTTCATATAATCCTTCAAGGATTACCAAATTCATCCACTCAATCCAAGTATGCATTTAGTTCAAAACAAACAATTATAGATACACTTGCCTCAAATTCCATTATGTATTCTTGCAATATTCTTCCGAGTAGAAAAACCATGTACCAACCAGATAACCATTACCAAAAAATAAAAATCATAGTTTCCTCATCATGATGGACCTTTTGTCTATATGTCAAAATCTACTTACTTGTTTCCTTTGAAATCAACATCCTTTTGCATGGTCTATCTCCATATTGTACAAGAAATCCTTCTCCATGCTTTCACATTTCAATCAAAGTACTCATGGAGCAAGATGCAATATCTGCTTCCTTGAAGTTTTCATTATCAACTCACTTTCTTTCTTCAGGAGACCATATTTGATGTTGATCAATATCATCATGCCTAATTCAACTATCTTATGGAAGAATCTTGATCTTTATCCATTCCAATACATACTAAATTCCTTCTTCCAAATGTCAAGTAACCATATGGAAGTCTTCCATACTTGTTTATGGCTAACTCTTGCAAGATTCCTGTAGACATGAATTCTAGTTTCTAGAAAATAGTTACTTAAAACATCCATGCCTTTTCTTCCATACAATCATCTAGCCATCCTTCCTTTGAACGAGCTTGCTTCTATCCTTATAAAAGATAAGCTTCCTATTTTAGGAAGAGAAATACTTAAATTATGTATTTCTCATTGCAACTCGACCATCCACAAGTCTTCATACTTCAACACTATTGTTTCCATACAAAGTGGAATATTGTCAAGTCATAATGCTTCTTCCAAATATCAGGAACCTTCTCTAGATGATGGTTCTCATTGGATGAAAATGATTATCCTTTCGAAAAGATGACTCTTTCTTCATTTAATCAACTTCTTCATATTTCAAATTGCTTTCTTTGATCTGGTATTTTTGTCATCAAATAAACATTATAATCTTTTCTTTTTTTATCCTTATCTTTCTATCATGTCCTTGACGAACTTCATTTTATACCTACAATTCTTACCAGCAAGAGAAAACAAGGAACATATCCAAAGACAAAATCATAATATTAGTTTTGTCAATCTAGGTTTTTCTATGATTTACTAGGGTTCAAAAACTCTAGACATTCCTTGATCCATTCTTAAGGGATTTTACAGAACCACATGGTTCTAGGATTTTGACTCCAAGCTATTTCAATCCAACCATTGCTAGGATTTAACACGTACCCTAGAATTTATACTTTCAAGGCTAGGGTTTATATATAAAGGAATATGCAATCCCTAGATACTATTTCCAAAGAGCTAGGGTTTTATTTTTTATGTTAGAGGAATCAGATAGTTAGGTTTAGGGTTTTCTAGCATATTTCTTTCTAGATTTAATTCAAAAGCTTTAAGTATTAAGATTTTTTCAATTCTCCTAGAAAATTTCCTAGTCATTAATACCTATTGAAAAGGAATTGCAAAACCATATAAGCTAACTGCAAAAACCCTAACCATACTATAGACATGCCTCAAATGCAAAGACTATATACCTTAGTCTTCCATGATTACCAGGAGATGCAACATAAAGGTATTCAAAATTAAAAGCATTCTTTCCTTTATGTCTTATTCAAAAACATGCTATGCTATTTTATCTTATTTTACCAGAGATTCTTTTAGATTTGATCTATATAAATTCCATCAAGCTCAGATTAACCTTTTAGAGAAATATTCCTTAAATATTTTGTCTTTGCTTTAGGAGTCTTAGTTTATCATTCTTCACCGAAGAAGGATCACAATTACGTCATGTGACAAGGTTATATATCCAATTCACTATTGTGTATTCCATATTAAAAAAACTTATGATTCTCCATTGATTCAAATCTTGATGAATCTCTTTCTTCCATATTGTATTTAATCATTCACAAAGACTCACATGCTTAAGAGAACTTTTAGATTAGCTCGAATATTAGTTTCACCATGGGCTGACCCTTCCAAAACTCATAACATAGTTAGATCATAAGTGTATCTTTCAATATATTCCAAACAACTCAGATCTACATTACAATCAAACCAAAGCCTTGCATTGATCGGTATTAAAAGCTCGTATCAACCATGTTATACTTGCATCAATAGTATTTGTGTTATTGTCTTCATCACAGTTATATAGAACACCATGTTTGTTACAATAATGTTGATTTGAGTCATGGGAACAATGTGAGTTACAGGAAAAATGAGTTGTATCACAAAGAACCACTGAGATATTAGAATGTCATATTGATATAAGTATTATTTAATTCCATAAAAAAACTTTATAACTACAATGCGTGTCATTGTATGCCATGATTCTAATATTGTATGCAATGTTTTTACGATCTTATGAATTTCATGCAAGCTACAGGTGCAAAGAATAAGCCATTGGTGCTTCCATAGTAGTGCAAGCTATAGATCATGGTTTTTGTTCAAGTTACAGAAACCAAATTGTATCCACAGGAGATCCAAGGCTTTGTTCAATTCTTAGTAATTTCACAAGAGTTCGTCTAATATAGAGAGATCCTTCAAGAATATATTATATGCCAACATCAATGTGATCTTCAAACTGCCTTCTTCTATGAACCTTAGCTCTGAAACCATGTTATAAAATCAAGGTATTTGTAGATTATATTTGACTTTCCTTACTTTATAATTACTTGTGATTTTTAGTTTTCCTTTTATTACATTTAGTTCTTCTTCATAATAACAAAAAACATGAATATCACAAAGACACATAAAACATAAGATATAGGCTCTAAGCCAGGGCGAAACCCCTCCAAAGAGGAAAACCTAGAAAGAATCTCTTCTCTTCTTATGAAATCAAATCAAATGAGAAATGCAAGACCCAAAGACTGAAGTTAAGATTCTTTCCAAGCACCAAATCAACCATCCAATAAGATATCTTCTAAACAAGTCAAGATCCTTTAAAGTCAACGAAGGCCAAACTCTCCAAAATATTCCTTAAACAAAGTCTTGGTCCTGCAACTTTAGGTCTGCAACTCGGTCTGTAATATTTGGCACTAAAACTCACACAAAAACATTAATATGGCCACACACGTTGAAAAAAATGATCTTATTTTGAGGTCTTCTTCCTTTGCTCTTGATTTCTTCTTTTCTCTTGGACGTTCACTCTTGAAATTCCTTCTTATATTTCTTGAGATTGAACTACAAAAGTGTGTCCAAGTGAATCAAACTTGCTTCCTTCATACAAGCTTCTCATGAGGTCGAATTAACTCAAATTGGGTCAACTTCCTTTGGTAGGGCTGACATGGCCTTGGAGTCTAAATTTGACTTTCTAGACTCAAAAGTAATATCTTTTACATGTTACAACTTTCCTAATAGGGTCTTATACAAATGATAAAGACTCTCTTGACTCAAGAAAAATATTCTTTTGATTTGACAAACCCTAGGATCCTAAAATGCATGCTTGACCTAGTTGACTAACAAAAATGTAGCATGAAACCCATGCTTAAAAAATAATATTTTTCTTTCTTCTTTTTCTTTTAATATCAGATATACATAATGACATGAGTAAAATGGGAATTATGAAGACTGAAACTAGTTACATTTTCCAACAATGGGAACTACAATTGTGTTCTAATCTAGGGTTATGGATTGGGGTCTTTGAATTCTTTGAAATGCATAGAGTGTATTGTAACATTGAAATGAAAATAATGAAAAATCAATCTGGTTTTTCTGATTTTGAGTTCCAAGAGAAAAATATTTGTGTATATTTTATGTTACCACCATTGTATATTAATCTGTTATTAAAGAATTAGTTTACAAGTAATTTCTATACAGGTTAAAATCTTTAATGGACAAGGGAAAAATAGTGGAAAAATGGATGAGATTATGAGAATCCGAAATGACAACATCCTGAATCTAAAAGCACTAGTATAAGAAGTAGAAGGTTGGGTTCCCCCACTTGGGTTAGTAGTGGATCTAGGCCCAAAAACTAGATAAATTGAAGTAGTCATAGGGAAGGTGGAAATAGGAGGGGTGACTCCTCCTCCACCAACAACAGAAGATAGGGCATGGATAACCTTTGTTAAAATAATAGTGCTAATTCCATTCACATTGGACATAGTGAGAGAAGGATAAGAAAGAGGATTAATCTCAACAAGAGTCCCCACAAAAGATACAAATAGAGGATAATCTCCTAGTAGGGGGTTGATATTAAGACCGAATGTATCTAGGCTTTCTTTAACTTCTACCTTATCTAAACTACTATCGGAACTCAAATGAAACAAGCTTCGTATAGGGCCACAACCATTAAGATTCCAAAGAAATCCTTGTGCTTCAAGTTCTTCCTCTAAATGGGATTCCTCAAGGGGATGGTTCACTATTGTAGCATATGGTCGAACTAGTTCTTGTGAACTAGCATTTTTTATTCTACACCTTTGAGGTAATGACTCTTCACTCTCAGATGAAAGTCCACCAAGCCTCTTAGATCAATAATTTTATTTCTAAGCCACCTTGAACTTTAGAAATCAAAATGACACAAAAACACCTTAAGATTGACTAGGAGTAAATAACATTAAACTAGAATTCCCTAAAATAATAAGCAACCTAACAACTCTCCAATATTTCCACTTTGTGTGATTGGGATGGGGCACTAAAATATGGAAGAGTGGGTAGAAGGGCCTTCTGGAGATATAATTGGGATTATGAGGGCCCAAGTCCTACCAGCAAAGGTAATAGAAGAGGTTACCCTAATCTCTTGAGATAACCTTAATCAATGCAATTACCCTCACTTCGTAAGGCACCCTTCAAGAGAACTATAGTAGTGATGCAAAGTCAATCTCGGGTATCATAGGTATCCCCCTCTATAGTAACCTAGGTGGTACCTAGCAAAGACAACTAAGCTGCTAGCTTGTAATCAAAATTCAAGGGGGTTAGTTGTGGGTCAAAAATGCTAAGATAAGTTGGATAAGGTGTATCTATCTTCTAATACCCTAACACGGCCTAGTGCTTGAACCTTGTGTTAGAGGAGATTACCTAACAACATATATGATATTGGACTTTGGCACATTATTCAACTTCTACATTTTAGTTTGAGCAGCCTTGGAGAGTTAACTATCTATGCATATTCCAAGGCCCTAATTTACCTGTACTTTTTGGTTTCTACCCTAACACGGCCTAGTGCTTGAACCTTGTGTTAGAGGAGATTACCTAACAACATATATGATATTGGATTTTGGTACATTATTCAACTTCTACATTTGAGTTTGAGCAGCCTTGGAGAGTTAACTATCCATGCATATTCCAAGGCCCTAATTTACCTGTACTTGTTGGTTTCTATGACAAAAAAATATAAATTATATTTTAAATTAAGTGTTTCTTTTAGAAGCTTTTATTAGGGTATGGGTAGCATAAATGAAACTTATGTTCTTTGTGACTAGACAAATAAAAGTAAGAAAATAAGACTACAAATTGAGTTATCTTTCTTCAAATCAATGCTTGATTTCTTTAGTCAACAAAAATGTAATTGTACAAACTAAAATGAAAATTTTCTTTTATTTTCCTTCTAATAAAATAGAATGAAAACTTTCTACAATTTTTTGAAATTAAACACTTTCACCATATGACTCAACTACTAAAAAAATGAAACTTTTCTCATGGAATTAAGAACTAACAAGATGAAACAAATATACTACAACAACAGTAAAGAGGATCCTAAACACCTAGCTAAATTATGATGCAAAGAATGGAAATTATTAGATCTAGATCAAACTAAATGCATATAACAAAAGTATAATAACTACCAATATTATTTGGAAGGCAATGGAAACAAATTTCCTTATATATATATATTTTTATTTTTCCATTTAATTAAAACACATTGAACTAAAAACAAGCAACTTTCAAAGAAATCAACAACACATTTTTCTTTTTAGTGTGTATAAGTGACAACACAAAAGGAAAAAATTAAGAAACTACAAACTAGACCCTCAACCAAGCATACGAAACATGAGAGATTACAAGCACAAACAATAGATAATTAGGCAAAATCGTAGCAAAAAATGAACATAAACATAGTCAACATTACTAAGAACTAACAAACAAACTTGAAGCAACAATAAAAGCTCCGTTGACTAACTAAGACAAAAATCCTATGCTTTCAAACAAGTCACTTGTACAAACAACAATAGAAGATGAACACAAATATTTTCACAAAATAGAAAATCACAACAACATATAGATAATAGATCAAACAAGACTTGAAAACTTCCTTGGAATCACTAGAGGGTGAAGAGTGCTTCTCTCCCAAGAGGAATATGAAACTTATATTGAATTAAATTACATGCATACACACATGTTTCCAAAACCACTTGCGTATATGCACAATTGTATTCAAAGGAAATCATTTATATTAATTACACAAAGAAAAATAAAAATAGAATGCCAAGAACATAATGTTCTAGTTGTACAAGAAGTTTAGGGAGACTAATATGATTAAATAATAAAGAAGAGAAGAGAAACAAATCCTCCAACTTCCAATCAAACTTAGGATAGAAACTATATGGACCTTCTCCCCAATGAATTCATCAGTTCTATTGCAGGAAAAGCTTCCCCAAGGTTATGGTTGAAGACATTAATAGAGAAGAAAACAAAAATTCAAGATAGCAACCCAAATATACAAGTAACAAACATAATATAAGGCCTATGGGATAAAATACCTACTTGGGAACCTAACTATTTATGTAGACCTTGATTCCTTTCTCCTTTTATGGCTACCTATCTTCATACCTACAACTAATATATCAAGAAGAAAGAAAATAAAAGAGTGATCAAAGCATACTTGCATATAAAAATTTAGTCAAATACAATTTAAAATATATGAATTTGAAGTGAATAACATTAAAGATTGAAATTGGGATAGGAAATATGAGTTTCTTTATTAATGTAAGAGAAACGATACAAGAAATACTAGTTACCTAATCCTTACTGAAGGAATTACATGGAGTTGCCCTTCGAATTCATCCATATCAAACCATTGAATGTTTCCTCCTATAACCATCCAGTCCCTTCCACTCCAAATATAATGTGTGAGATATGAGGGCTCAACACAAGAACAAGGAGATTTGAGAAAGACAAGGAAACAAGGGTTTCCTAATGAGGGGGATGATCTTTAAAACTTGGGGAGATAGACTTAGAAATGGGAGAATTTTGCTAGTAATACTAGTATAAATATCATTTTCCTACATCTGGAACATATTTATATACACCAATAATTGGTTAGGGTAGTTATGGAATGGGCTATAGCAAGTGGATTCGAGTCTAACCCATAAAATCCTCCTAGAAAAGCATTAAAATGTGCATATTTAACTTTTTTAGTGCATTTTTGAAGACATACATGGGTTTATTTTGGATGACTTGCATATGCATGTTCTTTTTCTTTGGGAAGCTCATGTATATTATATTCTTTATGCCAAAATAGGAAAAATGTGTGGGTTTATAAAAGGGATTTTTTAAATAAATTTTGGGGAAAAAATTCTACCATACGTAAAGGAATATGTTGATATTGCCAAGAATTGCATCTGGAAAAATATGATATAACACATTCTATCCATTTTTCTATAACCAATTACGTTTCTTGAGTGGATGTACTTGATTGTAATTGACCTTTTCTTGATTCTTTGGCAACTATCAACTATTCTTGCAACTACTTGAGCTCTTGGAGTTAAATTAGAAGTGAGGGGGAGGGGGGGGGGGGGGGTGGAAGGCTCACCAATATATTTCCTAAATTTAATAAATAAACCTTTATTATTCATATGCCAAATTAATCTATTCATACAAACATGACGAGGATTCATGAAAACTCAATAAAGTGAATGCACAGGTCTTACCTCTCATTCTGCGACTTTCACTCCTCCTTGTCCTATATGTTTACATAAAAAACTAGCAGAAAAAATGTTAGGATTTATTTTGATAAATTAATGAATAATTATTTAAATCTAAATCTCGTAAATTGATGAAGTACACTCACTATGTGTGAAAGAATTAGCTTAGGATTTTCATTAGATGTCACTCAGTTAATAATAATCTTAACTAAAAATGAAATTTATACCATTTAGTGAATAGTAAAAATTATAAGTGGGATTAAAAAAATGAAATTCAAATTGAATGATAATCAAAGTCTTAAGAATGAAGTTCAAACTAACATCCGTAATCAAAAGAAGTATAAATACTAATTAAATTACTAAATAGGATTTAAATAAGAACGACATTCAACTTTGGATAGCCCCCTTAGTAAATGGTTGACCCTCCTCCTTCTTCTATGCTTCAAGGGGAATAAGGCAAGGTTACCCCCTCTTCCCCCTATTGTATATTCTGGTAGTAGAGAGTTTAAGAAGAAACTTGGAATTAGCTAAATCAGAAGGTAGATTGATGGGACTCGGCATTGCTAGAGACATCAAAGAGCTAAATCGCTCCAAGTTTGCAGATGATACACTTCTCTTGGGGGAGACTAAAAAATAAATGCCTCTAGATTCGAGGAATTACTTGACTCTTAGTTGGACCTCTCAAGAGGGATAGTAAATAAAAAAAGATTCAATTATATGAATGGAATTGTTCAAATATAACAGTATGAGAAATTTCCAATGCACTTGAATTCCCAACAAAAATTAGATGGAGATTCTTAAACTATTTGGGAATTCCCATATCATTAGGAAATGTGAACATGGACAATTAGAGTGAAGTTCTACAAAAACTTAAAAATAAGATTCAGTCCTGGTGAGTGTAGTGGCTTAACAAAGTGAGGCACATAATTTTAATAAAATAAGTGTTATCAACACTTCCCCTATATTTGTGATCTAGTCTATTAGCCCCCAAAAACGTGGTCAACCAAATAGGAGCTCTCATATGAAAGTTCCTTTGGCAAGGGGGAATACACAATGAAAAAAAGTTTCATCTTGTGCATTGGAACATTTTTCAGCTCCCAAAATTGTATGGAGGTCTAGTAATAAAGGATCATTACATCATGAACCCTTCCCTTAGGGAAAGGATTGTATGACATCTTCTATCCTACTCTAAAGAATGGTGTAAAAATTCTTTCTTAGGAAAGTATTTCCACATAAATTGAATGCTTGAAGTTGAGGTAGTAGAATGGACAAGTGTAGGGTCCAAAATTTGGAAATCATGTAAAGAAGTTTCTTCATTAGTTCTTGACCATATAAGTTGGAGTTGCAGTAATGGAGCTCATATCAACATATCGAATGACAATTACTCCCCAGAGGTCCTCCTCAAAGAATGAGAAGGACTTCATGATCTAGAAAATTAGATGAGGCATGAAGGTTTCGTAAAACTAAAAGATATTTCCATTTAGGATGGGTACAAGATCTAAAAAGGATGGTTGCAACAATAATTACCCCCAAATCTCTAGCAAAAATTGGAATTTGTAATATGTAATATAAAAGGAATGGTCCCCATCTCAGTCACATCTAGAGATAAGCGAACATGGAAGATAAGTTATCATCAAGGATATGTTGTTAAAGAGGGTTATGAAATTATAGTCAAAATGCTTCCCCATTCAATTCACAATAAGTTGTGGAGGAAAATATGGCAGAACAATGGGATTCCTAACATTAACTCTTTTTGTTGGGCCTTAGTTCATCATGTAGAATTTTCACCTGTAGATCACCTGATATATGCAATGTCCTAAAGCATAATACTAGATCTACTTCTACCATAAACCTTGCAGAAGATTAAAAAGATATGAGCATCATCAAGCATGAACAGATATAACTGAGAATAAGTAATCAACCATAACACAAAAGATATATCACTAGGGAAAGCACCAGCCTAAAACCCCAACTCTGTATTATCATACAAGTGGAAATATTGTTCAAGTTACAAAAATAATTATTTCTCAAGCTATCCTGATCACTCTGCACTCAAAACAATACTGCTCACATGCTCAATAAACATAGAATATATCTTCCTCAAGCCCTCCAAGCCTCCTATTTCCTTGCACAGTTTTGACTGGGGTCTAATGATATCACATTTGTGAATTTGCCTCATCACACTCACTATAACCTCAGGTCCAACTACGCAATCCATAAGGAATAATATTCCTTCTGCATGCAAGGAATATTCACCAAGGAATATCTTAGCAACTGATAGTACATTGTCCCTCCATCTGATCTCAATTAGGTCTCTGACTGAACTGACATGCATGAGCTATCCATGAGTGAATCTTCAGTTATCTGAATTACAATAGTTACATGCATGCAAGCATTAACTAAATGAACTCTCATTAATTTAACAAACTGTTAAAGTAATCTAACTGGACTCGACTAAGTTAAACTAAGTCAACTAATTACAACTCATCCTTATCTCTTTAATTGAAGGTTAAATTCCTCAATCAAAGGAGAAATTGTTGCATGTCCTCACCTAGACTTCAAGTTTGATTTTCCTTAACTAATTAACTCAAGATGAATTAATTAATTAATTTCCAAACTACTGTTGATATCAAATTCGAATTTTACTTCCTATGTTTAGTCCAAGGACTGACTAAAATAAGAATCCATCCTGAACTGCTAAAAATAGAAATTCTATTTTTAGCACTTCCATTTTTCATTCCATATTGCCCAATCCAGCACTAGTACCCAAACTGCTATTTTTAGCACTTCTATTTTTAGCATTTCTTGTTGCACACTTTTCAAGACTCCCTCTCAACAAGAAAGGCTTCCTATCGAACCCGATATTGTACCTTCAGAATGTTCTGCATGAAACACTTCTACCAAGTGTGGTTGCTTCAATAGCTCTTGGAACAAAAAACTCCCCACTAATCTCTTTGTTGGGCTAGAAACATACTCTGATGCTGAAGCTCTACCTGTTGCTGACAAGTGCTCCCTCTCTGAGCTCTGAGCTGCTGCAACACTCCATGCATCTCGCACCGTTACAACCTCCTAGCTCTACACAGTCCTGGGACTCCTGCCCTGGAGCTCTCTCTGCCACTCCATCTGCATCTGTCTCTACCCAATCAGTCAGTCCTACTACTCCTCCTCGGGGCTCTCGTAGCAAAGTCGAATCAAAGAGGTTAGGTACCTCAAGTATCCTGCCCCTCCTCCTTGGGATGATTACTCCACATTGCCCCACCTTCTAATTGGAGGTATGGCTGCATGTGATCCCTCTGCCTGTGAGAAACCTCAAGCAACAAACCTTGCCTTGTGTTTCTCAACATTGCAATCAGCTACCTACTTTACCTTGTAAAGCCATCGAGAACTAACCACTGACTTGTCCCCAAGTCTAGGGACAACATCCCACACACTATTCCATATGAGAGAATCGTACTCTTCTACCATTGCATCAACCTAGACTGGATGCTGAACTGCCTCCTGAAAAGAAGAAGGCTCGGTCGCTACACACTCCCCAACCAGGGCCATGTAGCCAATGTATCTATCAGGAGATCTCCTCTGTTTGTGCTGAGAGGATGGCTACCCCACATTCTCTCTCGCATCCTGTATCAATCTGTCAACTTCCTGTGAGTGTTTCCTCCCCTTTCTGGAAGACTCTCCAGGATTGGTGGTCTCCACTACTGGATCCTCTACATGTGGCTGATCCACATCATCAGGAGGCTCCTCCTCCTTTGGAACTAAAAGTTCCTCATTGCCATGCAACTTGAGCTTCCTTTCAACTGACACTCGCATGGATCTCTGCTCGTCGAACTTCAGATCCCTGTGAACTATGGTCCTCTGACTAGCAGGTAGAAACACATGATAGTTGTGGGGTGTATCTATGTACCCCACAAGTATCCCCAACTCAGCTATGGGGTTTACCTTCTTCCGAGCATCTTTGGTCACATGACAGAAAACTGGTGATCCAAAGATGCGGAAGTGACTCACTTCTGGTCACTTCCTCGAAAAATCCTCCATAGGTGTCTTCATCCCCAAAACACAATGAGGACTTCTGTTCTGAAGTTACACTATTTTATTGCATGCCTCCGCCCACAGATGAAGTGGTAGGCTTGGTCATGCAACATCGCTTGAGTTGCTCCCACAATAGATCTATTCTTCCTTTCGGCCACCCCATTCTGTTGTGGGTTATAGGGTGTCATCAGTTCCCTTTTAATTCATTCTGCTACACAGAAGTCTTTAAACTACTGGGAGATATACTCTCCACCATTGTCGCTACTCAAGGCTTTTACTTTCTTCCCAGGTTCTTTCTCTGCTGAGGCTTTAAAATCACAAAACCTCAAGAAGGTCGGATCCTTCTTCTGCATAAAGTAGATCCAACATATACGAGAACAATCATTAATGAAAATAACATAGTACCTTTGATTAGCGGTAGAGGCTGTACATAATGGTCCACATACATTTGAGTGGACTCGCTCCAGGATTGCTCCAGCTCTACTATCCCAATCATGAAAGGAAGCTTTCACATACTTACCCAAGGTGCATCCTTTGCATGTGTCTGTTTGCTCCAGTTTTCCCTTGGGTAAGTCAGTAGAAATTTGTTGCATGATCTTCAAGGCCCCGTGATGCAAGTGGCCCAATCTCCTATGTCATAGCTCACCAACATCTTGGCTTTGGACCACCTCTGTTTTGGAACTTAGTGCAGCACAGTCATCTACCTCTAGCTTGTAGAGATTCTTTACTCGAACCCCTATTCGCTTGGTCTGTCTGGTGCCAATATGCCTCAGGAACACTTTTCCTTTACTAAAGACTACATCATAGCCTTTATCTTCTAGCATAACAATAGACACAAGATTCTTTTTCAAACTTGGTACATATTTAATAGCAGATAGGGTTTGAGGAGCACCATGTTCTCTCTGAAACACAACTGTACCTTCACCTGAGACACAGTATTTTCCATCATCACCCATCTCGATCCGCATCTGGAGATCCTTCTCCTGCAATGTACTGAAAATATTCTTGTCACCCGACATGTGGAAAGAAGCTCCACTGTTTAGGTACCAAAAACATCCCACCATGGATGAAACCATGCATGCGATAAGCGAGAAATCCAGCTCAAATTGTGAAGCTAGTGCATCACCATCAAATCCCTTTGAGGAACCCTTCTTGGATTTCTTCTGTGGGCAATGCATAACATATTGGACCACTTCATGATAGTGAAAGTATCGCACCTTCAACTTGTCAACCTTCTTCCCACCATGAGAAGATTTGGATTGGGATGCCTTCCCTTTCCCTTTCTTAGCTTTACTCACTAAAGCTAGATTTTCTTCATCATCTTGTTTTGATGAAGCTCCATCCCTGGTGCTCCACCTTATCTCCTCCTACATCAGATCCGACCAAAGTTATTCCCAATCTGGCAGTTTCTCTCTTCCATTAATCGAGTCTTGGTAGTTATGCTAGCTCTTAGGAAGACCGAGGAGTGCTAAACTCACCATGTCATCATCAGCAGTCACAGTCCCTACACTTGCAAGCTCATCCCTACAAGTGGTGAGCTTGTTCAGGAACGTAGAGATTATGTCACACTTTTCGCACTTGATCTTGCGAAGTTTTTCCTTCAGTGCCAACTTCCTCTACTCATTGCTATTCTTATAAAGATCTTTCAATGTTTTCCACATCGAAAACGGAGTCTCCTTCCCATGGAGGCTTGAGACACTATGATCTTGAACTCCCTCCAAGAGGATTCTCCTTGCTCTAGCCACACACTTTTTCCATTCCGCTAGTTGAGTAGCATCGGTCAAATTTTGGACTTCATGATCAATGAAGTCCTTGAGACCGTTATCTTCCAATACTGCCTCCATACAGTCCTTCCAGGCTATATAATTCGAACTGCAATCAAGGGCATATTCGAGTCTTAAGCCACTGAACGCTATCAGTGAAATAGATGTGATAAGAACTCAATTCAATATTCAGAAACCAAACTTCGCACCTCTCCTGCTTGTATACTGTTATGACTTGATCACCTTTGCTATGATACTATGTAGAATTTTCACCTGTAGATCACCTAATATATGCAATATCCTAAAGCATAATACTAGATCTACTTCTACCATAAAATTTGCGGAAGCTTAAACAGATATGAGCATCATCAAGCATGAACAAATATAACTGAGAATGAGAAGTAATCAACCATAACACAAAAGATATATCACTAGGGAAAGCACCAGCCTAAAACCCCAACTCTGTATTATCATACATGTGGAAGTCTTGTTCAAGTTACAAAAAGAATTATCTCTCAAGCTATCCTGATCTCTCTGCACTCAAAACAATACTGCTCACAAACTCAATAAACATAGAATATATCTTTCTCAAGACCTCCAAGTGTCCTATTTCCTTGTGCAGTTTTGATTGGGGTCCAATGATACCACATGTGTGAACCTCATCACACTCACTGTAACCTCAGGTCCAAATGTGAAATCCATAAGGAATAATATTCCTTATGCATGCAAGGAATATTCACCAAGGAATATCCTAGCAACTGATAGTACATTGTCCCTCCATCTGATCTCAACTGAGTCTCTGATTGAACTAACATGCATGATTTATCCATGAGTGAATCTTCAGTTATCTGAATTATAGTAGTTACATGAATGCAAGCATTAACTAACTGAAATCTCATTAATTTAACAAACTATTAAATTAATCTAACTAGACTTGACTAAGTTAAACTAAGTCAACTAATTACAACTCATCTTTATCTCTTTAACTGAAGGTTAAATTCCTCAATCAAAGGAGAAACTATTGCATGTCCTCACATAGACTTCAAGTTTGATTTTCCTTAACTAATTAACTCAAGATGAATTAATTAATTAATTTCCAAACTGTTGTTGATATCAAATTCAAATTTTACTTCCTATGTTTAGTCCAGGGATTGACTAAAATAAGAATCCATCCCGAACTGCTAAAAATATAACTTATATTTTTAGTACTTCCATTTTTCATTCCCTGTTTCCCAATCTAGCATTGGTACCCAAACTGCTATTTTTAGCACTTCTATTTTTAGCATTTCTTGTTGCACACTTTTCAACACATCAAAAAATTTGTACTATAGAAAAACTTAGGAAAAGGAACATTCAAGGTCCATTCAAATGTGCACTATACAGAGAAGAAGAGAAGGGTATCCCACATATATTTAGGTAGTGTTCCTTTTCTCTGGCAATATGGAAAGCTATTGCAAATATAATACACATATAAATAATTCTAGGAACATGGGATGAATGTTTGAAATATGGAAAAATAAATTCCCTTGGCCAAGGAAGCCTCCCTCCCTCTCTTTCTATCATTTGGAATCTCTCCCAAAATATATTTGTTGGTGTTACACAGTAATTTGTCGCTCTCCTGTCACTCCCCATTCCTAATCCCGAAGAACCCTAGTAGTGACTACTGTGTTATACTTTCACCATGAAACCTATGCTCTTGCATCCCTTGAAGTTTGAAGAAAGTAGTCCCCACTCCCTTCAGAACATTTCCAAAGAATCCTTCTTAAAACCTAGTTTTTAAGATCAACGCTTTTTCCCAGTGTCTCACCCATGCCGATTTGTAGAGTTTAACACTGTGACCCACACTAATCGACACTAATATTAGCCCAATATTCGTTCCTGTCTACTTTTGGAAAGTTTTTATAAAAGGAAATATAGTTTCACGTCTAGAAACTTCTAGTGGTGATGTGCTGGATGTTCGTTTGGTAGGATAAGGGCCGAGAACTCCATATAAGATTCTTTCCCCCTTAAAAGTGTACCTTCCCAAGGAGATAAGACCTTCTTCCTCCTTGAGTGGATCTCATTCTTATCCTCCTAACCCTATATAAACCACTTCCTCTTACCCATTTTGGTTACACAACACAATACAACACATAGTGAAAGTGGTGGAGAGATAGAACCAACTGCAAAATTCTGAAATCTTTTTCTTTTGGTAGAAGAAGATTAGTCTTAGATGACAAAAGACTAGTCTTTGGTAGCTAAAGCATGAGGAGAGAGAATTAGAGCTTGGAAGCCATTTCATGTCAAGCTAGAGGAGGAAAAGAATATTGAAAAGGCGTGTAGGAGGACTTGGATACCGCAAATGAGATCTCCAATGTCAATGCTTTGGTTGTATTTCTCTTTGAAGTTTATTTTAATACAACTAATAGTTTATTTCTTATATCAGGTGTAATATTACATTTGATAGCTTAGAACTCCTTGACCTTTTAAGTATATTGGATTCAATTTTATGCTATCACATATGTTGTTTTTTCTTCCATGCTTGTTTCAGGTACTTCAACAAAAGGAATGAAAGGAAGCTGGAACAAGGAAGCAAGATCACCATCAAGTGGATTCGCGTTATAAGAGGTAGGCCCTCTTATTCGATTCTAATCTAAGGAAATTTACATTAGATTTTCTTGTTTGTGGCTAGACCCACTCTCTTGGGCCAGAGGGATCGTCTATGTCCACAGAGAGGATACTCCTACATCATAGTTGGTCAATCTAGATTACTAGGAAAAAATACATATTCAAAAGAGAGAAACTCGACCCTATTTTCGTGGCTCATAAGGAATCAAGTATTTAATTCAAGCAAGTCACAATATGTGGAGATAAATATTCAGAATTGGATAGTCTAAACGTAGTGGAAAATGAATGGATCAAAGTGGGTAAGCTGCCAAATCATGCTAGTCACTTCAAACCTTGGCCAATAGATAAAAAGAGTTTTTGTATTAGGTAGAACTTGGCTGAATTTCAATAGTGGTATCGAGACATAAATAAGTTCATTATTATTTGATGGATCCTCTAAAGTTAATCTAGGGGTGGTTGTAGTAGGAGGGGTTATCCTTTTCCCAAAAGATCAAATAGAGACTCAATATGCTTGGAGCCCAGGTGCAGCATCCAATAATCAAGTTGAATATATTGTGATCTAGCAGGGATTGGGAACAAAAATTGAAAAGAATATTTCCAAAATCCTAGTGTTTTGAGACTCTATCATTGTGATTTGATAAGTGCAAAAAGATAAATGATCTCAAAATTAAGCTCTTCACCTATTTTACAAAGAATTTCACTACGAATATTGAGATTTGAGCAAATAGAATTCTTTCATGTTTATAGAAATTTGAATGAAAAATATGATTCATTGGAAAATAGAGGAACTAACATGGAGCAAGAGATCCTAGAAGTGGATCAACAAATATTGAATGCACCTCTTCCATGAACTCATTGTATAAAATGAATGTAAAAAAAATTGGTCGTAAAGTTTTCCATATCCAAATTAAAATACAAGCTAGTAATAAGGATTTTATCCAAGCTATATATCCCCCTTGAAAGTGGTTCATGGCTACTAATATAGAACTTGAAAGGTTAAATAGGTAGCCAACATTGACTTTCCAACAATGCAAATTAACAAATGTGTACCCCTATCTAATCCAGATCAACATATGGTGTATCGAGGAACTAACATGTGGGAAAATGTAATATCCCTCAGTTGCGATAATATTGTTTGGTTAGATTGAGTTATGGAAGAGATGCCATGACAAAAAAAAATTGAATAATTTTGTAAAAGGATAATTATTAATAAATAAATAGGATGTATGTACTTGGGAGTGTGACACTTAGAAATGAGACTCTTTCCAACTAAAATCTTATTGGTAAATGAGATTGGATAATCCCTTCATGATAAGAATTCTAGATAATTTTAATTGATGGGAGAGAAAAATCCATTAAGTTGCTTAGCTCGAAAAAGATCCTAAGCTTGGAAAAAAACATAAAAGCACCATGGGAGAGAAAGGTGGACTTTTATGGAAAAGACTAGGCAAGTGGATAAGGAATTCTACAAAAGTGGGGTGCCGCTAAAACAAACTCTATTATGAAGGAAAGGTATTAGATACCTTTGGAAAGGATCAAAAGGGGGATGTTGATTCTGGGAAGAGCATCTTAGCTCCGGGGAGAACTAGTGGTATTTAGTTCGATGTTGGGTGGATAAACATGCATCATTCCTAAGTGTCTCAATATCAAAGTTACAAATAGATTTTCTGCTACATGAAAATTTTGTTGTGCACAGGTATTGTTATGGAAAACTAAATGATATTAAGTTTCATAGGAGAAATTTTAATGATGATAGTTGATGATAAAGGAGTTGAGCTTAATTACAATTAAGAGGATTTTCTTTGTGTATGAAAATTAGAATTAAGAATATCTTTTGTTACTTATCTCCTTGTGTAAGAACATTTTCAGATTGTGCACAACTCTAATAGAAATGCCTTAATACGAGTGTGTGTAGACATTTAATGGATCTGGGTAAGTATGATAAGTGGAGCTAAATGATTTATAGGTGAGTAAATATATGTATATAGATTTATTTTAGAGAAATAGTAAAGCATTGTAGGGACTTAAAGTCAGTTGGTTCCATATGTACATGCAAGGGTTAGGTGTTCAGGAACATGAACAATTCATGTTACTATACTACATGCAGGTGTTTAAATGTAAATAAAACATGAGAAAATTTCTACTATCATATCGCAAGCAAGTATTTGTGCTTAGGGATATAGAAAGGGGTTTTGATATTATAATACGCTATTGAAAATAGCAACAAGAAATGATAAATATAGAAGTGATAAAAATAGCATTGCTATAAATAGCATTTCGGGATACATTCCAATTTAGTTAATCCCTGAACTAAAATTGAGAATTAAAATTCGAATTTGATTTTAGCAGCTGTTTGAAAAATAATTAATTAATTCATCTTGAGTTAATTAGTTGGAGAAAATCAAACATGAAGTCTATGTGAAGACATGCAACAATTAATCCTTTGCTTGAGGAGTTTACCTTAATTAAGGAGATCAGGATGAGTTTACTTGAGTTGTAATTAGTTAGCTCAGTTAACTGAGTTAAGTCCAGTTAGATTAGTTCCAACAGTTTGTGGAACTAATTGTGAGTTCAATTAGTTAATGCATGCATGCATGTAACTATTGTACTTCAAATAATTGAATATTATCTCGTAAATAACTCATGCATGTCAGTTCAGTCAGAGACCCAGTTGAGAAAAGAGGATGGGACAATGTACTATCAGTTGCAGGAATATTCCTTTGAGGATATCTCTTGCATGTAGAAGGAATTCATTCCTTGAGGATTGCACAGTTATTTTTGAGTTTGGTGAGTTGTGTGAGAGATGAATTCACATAGGTGGCAGCCAAAGGATCCAGGAGAAACTGCGCAAGGAAATATGAGGCTTGGAGGATTGAAGGAAGGCATATGTTGTGTATATTCATTTTATGAGCAACATTGAGGGATTGCACTGAGAGTTGGATAGCTTGTGAGCTAAAGCTTTGTGTAATTCAGACATATTTCCACTTATATGATAATACAGATTGCGAGGTTTTTAGCCGAGGCTTTCCCCAGAGTATTCTTTTGTGTTCATGTGTGATTGATTTCTCATTATTTGTTATATGTGTTCTATTTGATCTTGCTCAAAATCAATTAAGCTTCCGCAAGTTTGTTTGTAGAAGTAGATCAAGTGTTTTGCTTTAGTATATTGCATTATCCGCTGATCACAATGGGAATTTCTACATGGTATATATGTTGTGTCTATTCAGTCTATGAGCAACATTGAGGGATTGTACTGAGAGCTAGATAGCTTGTGAGCTAAAGCTTTATGTAATCCAAAGATATTTCCACTTGTATGATAATACAGATAGTGGGGTTTTTAGCTAAGGCTTTCCCTAGAGTATTCTTTTATGCTCATGTGTGATTGATTTCTCATTCTCTGTTATACGTGTTCTATTTGATCTTGCTCAAAATCGATTAAGCTTCCGCAAGTTTGTTTGTAGAAGTAGATCAAGTGTTTTGCTTTAGTATATTGCATTATCAGGTGATCTACAATGGGAATTTCTACATGGTATCATAGCAAAGGTGATCAAAGTGGAGAATAGTATTCAAAGAAGGGAGAAGTTCGAAGTTTGAAGTTCTTGGTTATAGAAATCGAATTCTTATCACATCTCAAATTTCACCAATGGTGCTCAACCGTTTGAGACTCGAGTATGCCCTAGATGGAAACTCAAATTATATAGCATGGAAGGATTACATGGAAGCGATATGAGAGGACAACAGTTTGAAGGACTTTATTGATCAAGAAGTCCCCAAGCCAACAACAACTAATGCCCAAGAATTAGCGAAATGGAAGAAATGTGTGGCTAGAGCAAGGATGATTCTTCTGGAGGGATTTTGAGACCACATTGTATCGAGTCTCCATGGGAAGGAGACATCATTTTCAACGTGGAAAACATTGAAGGCTCTATATCAGAACAACAACAATCCAAGGAAGCTAGTGCTGAAAGACAAGCTTCAGAAAATCAAGTGTGAAAAGGGGGACACGATCTCTACATATCTAAACAAGCTTATCACTTGTAGGGATGAGCTTGGAAGTATAGGAATCACGATAGCTGATGGTGACATGGTGAGTCTTGCTCTCGATCTTCCTAAGAGCTAGCATAGCTACCAAGACTCCGTAAATGGAAAAAAAGAAATTTCCATATTGGGAACGATTGTGGTCAAATATGATGCAGGAGGAGATAAGGAGAACCACCAGAGATGGATCTTCATCAAAGCATGATGATGAAGAAAATTAGCCTTAGCAAGTATGGCGAGGAAAGGGAAAGGGAAGACTTCCCATTCCAATTCTAGTTATTCCCATGGTGGGAAGAAGATTGAAAAATCGAAAGTGTGATGCCATCATTGTCATGAGGTGGGCCACTATGCTACAAATTGTCCATAGAAGAAATCCAAGAAGGGATCCTCAAAAGGATCAGATGGTGAGGCACTGGCCTCATAGTTCGAATTGGATTTCACCCTCATCGCATGCATAATTTCATCGATGGTGGGTTGTGTTTGGTACCTAGACAGTGGAGCCTCATTCCACATGACCAGTGATAAGAGTCTATTCAATACCTTGGAGGAGAAGGACCTCCAGATGTGCATAGAGATGGGCGATGATGGAAAGTACCATGTTTCAAGTGAAGGCATGGTTGTGTTTCAAAGGGAGCATGGAGCTCCTCTCACCTTGACTAATGTAAAGTATGTGCCTGGACTGAAGAAGAACCTGATATTCGTCACTATGTTGGAAGACAAAGGCTATGATGTAGTCTTTAGTAAAGGAAATACATTCTTAAGGCACATCGGCACTGGATAGAACAAGAGGATTGGGATTTGAGTAAAGAATCTCTACAAGCTGGAGGTAGATGATTGTGTTGCATTGAGTTCCAAAGCAGAGTTAGTGCAAAGCTATGATATTGGTGAGCTATGGCATAGAAGATTGGGCCACTTGCACCATGGGGCCTTGAATATCATGCAGCAGATTTCTACTGGACTTCCCAAGGGTAAACTGGAGCAAGTGGATACATGCAAATGTTGTACCTTGGGTAAGTATGCAAAATCTTCGTTTTAGGATTGAGACAGTCGAGCTGGAGCAATCCTGCAGTGAGTTCATATAGATGTGTGTGGACCATTCTCGACAGCCTCCACTGCTAAACAAAGGTACTATGCTATTTTTATTGATGATTTTTCTCATAGATGTTGGATCTACTTCATGCGGAAGAAGGATCAAACCTTCTCAAGGTTTTGTAAGTTCAAAGCCTTGGTTGAGAAAGAATCTGGAAAGAAAATAAGGGCCTTGCAAAGCGACAATGGTGGAGAGTATGTCTCTCAACAGTTTAAGGACTTCTGTGCAGCAGAAGGAATTGAACGGGAGTTGATGGCACCCCATAACCCACAGCGGAATGGGGTGGTCGAAAGGAAGAACAAAACGATTATGGGTGCAACTTAGGCGATGTTGCATGACCAAGGCCTACCACTTCATTTGTGGGTTGAGGCATGCAATACAATAATATACTTCCAGAATAGAGCCCACATTGTATATTGGGAATGAAGACACCAGAGGAGGCCTTTTATGGAAAGAGACTAGATGTGAATCACTTCAAGATCTTTGGCTCATCGGTATTTTTCCATGTGACCAAAGATGCTCGGAAGAAGCTAGAGCTAACAACTGAGTTGGGGATACTTGTGGGGTACACTGATACACCCCATAACTATCGGGTGTTCTTGCCTACCTTTCAAAGGACAGTGGTACGTAGAGATCTGAAGTTCGACAAGTAGAAAGCCATGCGAGTTTCCCTTGAGAGGGAGCTCAAGTTGCATGTAGAGGAGGAACTTTTGGTTCTTAAGGAGGAGGAGCCTTAGACTGATGTGGATCAACTGCATGTAGAGGATCCAGGAGTGGAGACATCCACTCATGCAAAGTATTCTAGAGAAAAGCAGAAATGCTCAAGGGAAGTTGATAGACTGTTGATGGATGCGAGAGAGAATGTGGGATAACCATCTTCTCAACACAGATAAAGGAGGTCACCTGAACGGTACGCTAGATACATGGCCCTGGTTGGGGAGTGTGCAGAGACTGAACCATCTTCCTTTGAGGAAGCAGTGTAGCAGCTAGTCTGGGTTGATGCTATGGTGGAGGAGTATGACTCCATAGTTCGAAACAGTGTTTGGGATGTTTTCCCAAGACCAGAGGACAAGTCAGTGGTGAGTTCCCAATGGCTTTACAAGGTAAAGCAAGTAGCTGATGGCAGTGTGGAGAAACATAAGGCAAGGTTTGTTGCCCGTGGTTTCTCACAGGTCGAGGGGATCGACTATGATGAGACTTTTGCTCTTGTATGAAGGTACTCATCTATCAGATCGATGTTGGCACTATCAGTATAAATGGGTTGGAAGATCCATCATATGGATGTGAAGACTGCGTTCCTCAATGGAAAGATTGAGGAAGAGGTGTACATAGAGTAGCCAGAAGGATTTGAGACCTTCGATCGTGAATCACATGTGTGTCAACTCAAGACAGCTTTGTACGAGCTGAAGCAAGCAGCTCATGCTTAGTACACCAGGATCGACAACTATTTCTTCGGGTTGGGCTTCACAAAGAGTGAAGCAAATGCGAACCTTTACCACATCATGGTAGAAGGTAAGCCATTGATCATTGTTTTTTATGTTGATGATATAATATTGACAGGTGATGATCAGTTGATCAAGTCTTGGAAGGAGGACCTTGCAAGAGAGTTCGAGATGAAAGACATGGGTCTCATGCACTACTTTCTAGGCATGGAAGTGTGGTAGAAGGATGGGGAAGTGTTTGTGTCTCAAGGCAAGTATGCCAATGAGATACTCAAGAGATTCCACATGGATAAGTGCAAGCCCATGCAGACCCCTCTAGAAGGTAACTGGAGGAAGGAGGATGCTACTTCAGGTGAGGTAGTAGTTGCTACTGTCTACGGTAGCTTGTGGGTTCATTGATGTATTTAGTGAACACATGACCAGATTTGTGCTTTGCGGTGAACCAACTGAGTCAAGCTATGGTTCAACCTACCAAGATGTTTTGGAAGGTAGTGATGCATGTGCTAAGATACCTCAGAGGCACATCTCAGTATGAATTATGGTATAGACAAACAGAGGGAGTGAAGCTTCAAGGCTTCACAAATGAAAATTAGGCAAGGAGTCCATCAGATCGGAAGAGCACTTTAGAAGGAATTTTCAACCTTGGTTCAGCTGCAATTTCTTGGTACAGTAGGAAACAGAGGTCAGTTGCACTTAGCTCAGCAGGGGCTAAATACATGGCTACTAGTTAGGCAACATGTGAGGCCATTTGGATGTGGAAAATTCTAGTTGGATTGTTTGATTAGAGTATGGATCCAACTGTGATCTATTGCAATAATCAGTGTTTTATCAAACTCTTTGAGAATCCAGTATTTCATGACAGGTCCAGGCACATCGATATCCGGTATCACCATCTTTGAGACTACGTGCTGAAGAGGATCATGTTGTTAGAGTATTTTTCAACCGAGGAGTAGGATGCAGATATTTTGACTAAGGCATTGTCAAAATGAAAATTCGAGTTCCACAGAGATAGGATCGGGGTGACAGATAATCCCTTTATTTTTGAGAGGGAGTGTTGAAAATAGAAACAAGAAATGCTAAATATATAAGTGCTAAAAATAGCATTGCTATAAATAACATTTTGGGATACATTCCAATTTTAGTTAGTCCCTGAACTAAAATTGAGAATTAAAGTTTGAATTTGATCTTAGCAGCTGTTTGAAAAATAATTAATTAATTCATCTTGAGTTAATTAGTTGGAGAAAATCAAACACAAAGTCTATGTGAGGACATGCAACAATTATCCCTTTGCTTGAGGAAGTTATCCCTTAATTAAGGAGATCAGGATGAGTTGTACTTTGAGTTGTAATTAGTTAGCTCAATTAACTGAGTTAAGTCCAGTTAGATTAGTTCCAAAAATTTGTGGAATTGATTGTGAGTACAGTTAGTTAATGCACGGATGTATGTAAATAGTGTACTTCAGATAACTAAATATTCTCTCATAAATAACTCATGCATGTCAGTTCAGTCAAAGACCCAGTTGAGATCAGAGGATGGGACAGTGTATTATCAGTTGCAAGAATATTCCATTGAGGATATCTCTTGCATGCAGAAGGAATTCATTCCTTGAGGATTGCACAGTTATTTCTGAGTTTGGTGAGTTGTGTGAGAGGTGAATTCACATAGGTGGCAGCCAAATGACCCAAGAGAAACTGCACAAGGAAATAGGAGGCTTGGAGGACTAAAGGAAGGCATATGCTGTGTCTATTCAGTCTATGAGCAACATTGAGGGATTGTACTTAGAGCTGGATAGCTTGTGAGCGAAAGCTTTGTATAATCCAGAGATATTTCCACTTGTATGATAATACAGATAGCAGGATTTTTAGCTGAGGCTTTCCCCAGAGTATTCTTCTATGTTCATGTGTGATTGATTTCTCATTCTCTATTATATGTGTTCTATTTGATCTTGCTCAAAATCGATTAAGCTTCCGCAAGTTTGTTTGTAGAATTATATCAAGTGTTTTGCATTAGTATATTACATTATCAGGTGATCTACAACGGGAATTTCTCCATACGCTATGTAATGGGAGGATTTTCCATTATAGGGAACAACTATGGATAAATTTAGATACCTAGTGGTATAGAAAATTTATAGAAATCACACATAGATTGATAGTCTATGTTAAGCTAAAAGAAAATTTCTTTCTGGAGGTTACAATATCAACTAGATATTGATAAATTATATGAGATTAATCTTGGTCTATGGAAAAAAGTGGGATGGAGATATTTATTTTTTTGATGGTTAAACAGAGTAATGAAACAATCAAATAATAAACTAACTATGTAATGAGTTACTGCATATAACATTTTACTGAAATAAATTGAGATTGCTACAGTGGATGTTAGTCCAGTATACTTAGTGGACATATTCATTGATACATAACCAACTCATAAAAAAATAAATATATGATGCAGAGTAAAGCTAAAAATAGAGATGTGCAATTATAGTCTCAAATCACAACTAACAATTCGAATCACAGTTAACATTCGCAAGAGAAATGTTACCCATGAGCGATAATAGTTCAAGAAATCATCATTGGACTCAGAAAACTGAGTTCATTTTGTATATCAAGATTTATGTAAATCAAAAGACAGTATACCCTCCAAGTTCTTTAACTCTATCGCCGGGAGATAATCTCTATTAACAAAATCATGGAGTAAAAGTAAACATATAAATTGTCCTCAGATATAGAAGTCAATCAAAGTAATTGGACTATAATTATATTATCCTACAAATGAGGTCATATTCTAAATACATGGAGGTAACTTCAGTTTCTAATTTAACACTTGGCTGCTTCATAAATCCTTCCAAATGCTCAGGCCAAAATGAAGTCATATAAAATCCAGAGGTCGAAACCCCAAGGTATGTAAGAACTAACCTGAAAAACATCGATTGGAAGTGAAAAATCACTTTAAATCCGACATAACGTTAAGAACCAAGGATGCTTCTATAGTTATGGGGATGCCTGTAGGAAAAAGGGGAAATTAAGTAAGTAAGTACTATTATGCCTTGAAAGTAATGATATAGATTATTAGATATATCTATATATATCTATATATATATATATATATATATATATATAATATATATATAAATATATATAATTATATATATATATATATATATATATAATACATATACACACACAACAAAAATTTCTTGAGGTAGAATCACGTTTACCTGGTTAACCCATTCTTTCCTCTTGCTATGTTGGAATCTATGTGAAGGAAACTCGATTTATTAACTAAATTAAAGATAAACAAATTAAGTCAGAATTACTGAAAGAACAAGTCTGAGGTTCCAGACAAACTAATGGTCATCAAAATTGTTAATGGAGGAAATATGTCTATGGGAAAGAGGAGTACTCACTGTAGTGAATTATAGAAGCGAGAATTAACCCAAAAAATCCTCTACCAAGAGAGCGCAGCTCATCGAATCCCAATTAGAGGAATAACTTCGTAATTGGTATCAGAGCGGAGAAACGTCTCGGTAAACATTAGGGAGGAAACTCATAAGTTTACTACTTGAAGTTGTTGGAGCGTTACCCACTTGATGAGATGCCAAGTAAAGGATTAAACTCAGTTAGGCCAAAAGAAAACCATTCCTCACATGTGACCTATAAAATATCAAAATATTCACAAGGAAAATCGAACAGAAATATAAAACTTAGTTAAACACAAAATGAAAATTACTTGGTGCAAAGTACAAGAAGCTCTTGGCCACACTTCCAATGGTTGTTGCATATTGTAGGTGGCTTCAACTGAATTTTGTGGACTAGAGTACTTTGGTAATAGGGCAGGGTTATCAATTAGATATCTTGGAAACATTTAAAGAACAAGACCAAGAAAAATTAAACATAAAGAGTCAATGCACGAGTCAGTGTGTGAAAGGAATGATCAAACAAATGTATTGAATAAAACAAACTCAGATACCAGGATATCATTATCAAAACTCAATCTAACCTATGTCAAATGCATAATATTCTTGCATGAAAGAAAAATTGCCACAACGAAAAAGGGAGGCCACCAAGTACCCCTTCTATGTCAACAACATAACATTCACGATGGAAAGGCATGCAAACGAAGTTATAGTAGTGTGCCAGATGTGCCAAAGGATGTTAAAGAGGTGTCATCGCTCCTTCCTAAGGGACATGTCTATCTCAGAGGTTCCATTGTAAAACCCTCCACCATATGAGAACTGAAAAACATTCAACCGAGGAGTGAGCACCGCTAACAAACACAAAACCAAGAGTTAGGGTTGGTAAAATCCATTCCTTGTCGTTCGATCATTTCAAGTGATTTGCACCCTTTATCCATATATGGTATGAAAAATCAAAGGAAGCCCATGTGATCAGCATGTGGGCCTGAACAAGTGGCAAGACAAGATTCGTTACATGACTAATGGTACAACGCCTCATGGTGCCAACATTGCCTTGAAAATTGTGTAAGGGTTGCTAGCAGAATACATTATCGTGTGGAGAGTTAATAAGTAATAAGCATTAATATATCCTAGTAAGGAGCACGTTATTTTGCAACAAATCATCATATAGTAGATGTTAATATAACCTTATACCAAAGGGTTAATATATGTGTCAAATTGTAATGCGCCCAAATGATATTGAGGAACATTATGTTACCAAGCCTAGGAAAGTCATAAAATAATATAGTATACATATAAATTAAGAACATCATTTAGTGTTGACCATGGGAAAGTAGTTGAGTACATAGTAACATTCAAATATGTATATAGTCGTTGAGCACACCTTGGAAGGTTGATTATTATGTAAAAGAAAAGCATGTAAAATATAAAAGGAGGGTTGCAAGAGGGTCATAACAGTTACAGTCTTGGGTATTTTGCTCTCATGTACATATGAAACTTATGCTAAACCAACATTAAGATCTCCCAATCGTATAAGTGCAATAACCCAACAGTTGACCAATGTATGGGAGGTGGTATGATTATAATAAGGTATAATAACCCAAGTGTGTGACTCTTGTAAGTGTGGTGGTATGACCAACATAAGTTAGGAAGTATCATAGTGAAGAACACATGAAGACATACAACTATATAATCAAGGGTATGTAGGGTAGTCCATATATATATAGATTGAAATTATTTCTTGATATTTTGGGTTGAATACCTTTGGATTCATAAATCCAAGGCAACGCAAATAAGAATGTTTATTCCACCTTCATAAGTAAATTGCAGTTTCAGGTAAATATGCATCATAACCTAAGGATATCATAGTTTATGAAGGATATATATTATAAAAAAAAATAGTGAGGACAAACCAAGCACGTGACAGATGGTACCAAAGCTATAGGTTCAATAGTGGAGCCTATGGCTAACTCGCAACTACAAAACATAAATTATTAGTACCTAGATCATACTTGAAAAAAAAAAGAAAAAGATTATCCACGAGGTATCTAAATAAAAATGATCCAGATCAGCCCTCACATATAGATTGGTTTCCTTTGGCAGATTGTTATATATGAAGTAATTTGACACATGTCACTTAATTATAACAAGACACTTGGAATAAAAGAAGGAATGTTCAATTCCAATGAGAAAACTAAATAAGTCAGTTATGAGGGAAATAATATGGAAATCCATGTTATTAAAGTCTTGCCAAGGGTACTCGATCGAATTTGTACCATGTTTTGACCTCGTCACTACTAATGGGTTGTGGTATGTTAGGATTAGAAGAAAAAGGAAGTTAAGATTCAAGAGCTAATACTAGTAATAAGCTAGTTTTTATATCAATAGATTGATGAAGACCTAGTGATGGAATTTTTTAGGAGGTTTTTAGTGATAAATTAGAAATAATATGAATTGAATTACAATAAAAAGGATAGATACATGTCGGATTTAGGAGGAAGAGGAATAAAACATGTGGGAATGTTGCACATACAACTTCTTGTTGTCTTATACAAAACCCAAAGGTGATACCGTTGTTTTTTTTTCCAACCTGACTAAGATTGTGTCTAATATAATGACCACGGTCTACTTATTATCTGAATAAGGGATAATTTGGGTAGTAGTGGGATATCAATGACATTGATAAGGAAATTGTGTGCCACTGTTCTAAGAATATAAACTATTAGAGGTTGAATTCAAAATGACCAATAGTGTATGTACCACATTAAGTTTATTAACACCTATAATCTTGAGTATTGTTGTAAGGATCAACCGAGGTAGGGGGTGAAATGCACTGAGGAGTGGAGAGAATAACTCAAATTAGTGACATGGTTGGTGGAAAATCTACCCTTTAAAGGGAAAAGTGTGCTGAATACATTTTTTGTCAAAGAAATGAAGGCTGAAATGTGCCTTACATGCATAATAATTGTATCAAGTACCAGAATCATCGTTAATGAAGAGAAAATAAAATAAGAACTTGAACTAAGAAGTTGGGAATATCAAGTATTTATATGAACTTGTCGAAGTATGTAGTGTGTCTATAAGACACAAGTCGAATGATGTATCAAAGAAGGAGTTACGAACTAATAGCTAATAGTTAACTTACA
>APFE031298515.1:3080-62631 GCA_000404065.3 Pinus taeda | reverse complement strand
GCAAGGCAAGATACAATTTTGTATCTTGAAGTTATAAATAAAAATATTTATGATAATGAGCATGGCCTTGGGTCTATTGAAGTAATATATATAATAATGGCACTGACCTTATTCGATGCATGTGAATAATATGTTGAATGCAAGTGGAAGTTATAAAACATACATTCAACCTATATGGTGGAAAAAGGGCATGGAACGAAGCAAAAGTATGGGTGCGTTCAAGTTGAGTCACCATCCCAAATGAAAAAGAAAAAGATGATTTTAAGTGAAACAAACAGTGCAAGACAAGAAGTAGTTGCCTTTTGGTTGAGAGAAGATGGAATTTCTCTAACCATACGAAGGGTTTCATAAATTACTAAAAATGCACAGAACCCACTGAATTGGCACTGTGGCATACTAATTAGTATTTTTATAGTCACGTTCAAAATTGAAAAGTCTTCATATATATCGTTACATACAAAACAAGTACATGATAATTTCTATCTATTTGATTGGAAACTATTACAAGTAACGTTGAGTGAGATCTTCTGGAAAAAGTCGTGGTATCTTAAACTGGAAAGGGACCTAGCTACAAAATCAAGTTGTTTCTCTTGATAAAAATGCAATGATGCACGGGAGCAAGAAGTTGGAAAGTGGAAAAGTCATCCAGCAAGATTTCAGGAAAAATAAACTAGAAAACAAACACCGAGGACAATGTTAATAAAAGGGGAGAAGAATGTAATATCCCTTTGTTGGGATAATATTGTTTGGTCAGATTGAGTTATGGCAGAGAGGCCATGGAAAAAAATATTTGAATAATTATGTAAAAGTATAATTATTAATAAATAAGTAGGATGTATGCACTTGGGAGTGAGACACTTAGAAATGAGACTCTTTCCAACTAAAATCTCATTGGTAAATAAGATTGGATAATCCCTTCATGATAAGAATTCTAGATGAATTATAGATAAGTTTAATGGATGGGAGAGAAAAATCCGTAAAATGCTTAGCTGGAGAAAGATGTTAAGCTTGGAAAAAAACATAAAAGTACCACAAGAGAAAGAGGTGGAATTTTATGGAAAAGCCTAGGCAAGTGGATAAGGACTTCCACAAAATTGGGATGCCACTAAAAGAAACTCTATAATGAAGGAAAGGTATTAATACCTTTGGAAGGGATCAATAAGGGATTGTTGATTCTGGAAAGAGCATCTTAGCTCGGGGGAGAACTGGTGGTATTCAGTTTGAGGTTGGGTGGACAAACATACATCATTCCTAAGTGTATCATTTTCAAATTTATGGATAGATTTTCTGCTATGTGAAATTTTTTTTGTGCACAATTATTGTTATGGAAAACTGAATGATATTAAGTTTGATAGGAGAAATTTTAATGATGATAGTTAATGATAAAGGAGTTGAGCTTAATTACAATGAAGAGGATTTTCTTTGTGTATGAAAATTAGAATTAACAAAATATTTTGTTACTTATTTCCTTACCTAAGAATATTTTTAGATTGTGCATAACTCTAATAGAAATGCCTTAATACAAGTGTATGTAGACATTTAATGGATCTGGGTAAGTATGGTAAGTGGGGCTGAATGATTTATAGGTGAGTAAATATATGTATATAGATTTATTTTAGAGAAATAGTCCAGAACTATAGGGACTTAAAGTCAGTTGGTTCCATATGTACATGCAAGAGTTAAGTGTTCAAGAACACGAACAATTTATGTTACTATACTACATGCAGGTGTTTAAATGTAAATAAAACAAGAGCAATTTTCTTCCATCATATCATAGGCAAGTATTTGTGCTTAGGGATATAGAAAGGGGTTTTGATTTTATAATACACTATGTAATGGGAGGATTTTTCATTAGGGAACAACTACGGATAAATTTAGATACCTAGTGGTAAAGAAAATTTATAGAAATCACATATGGATTGACAATCTATGTTAAGCTAAAAGAAAAGTTCTTTCCAGAGGTTACGATATCAGCTAGATAAATATTTTGATAAATTCTGTGAGATTAATCTTAGTCCGTGGAAAAAATTGAGATGGAAGTATTTACTGTTTTGATAGTGAAACAAAGTAATGAAACAATCAAACGATATACTAACCATGTTTAGTTACTGCATATAACATTTTACTGAAATAATTTGAGATTGCTACAATGGATGTTACTCTAGCATACTTAGAGAAAATATTCGTTGATACATAACCAACTCATAAAAAAATAAATATATGATGCAGAGTAAAGTTAAAATAGAGACGCGCAATTATAGTCTCGCATCATAGCTAACAATTTGAATCACAATTAACATTCACAAGAGAAATGTTACCCATGAACGATAACAGTTCAATAAATCATCATTGGACTCAGAAAACTGAGTTAATTATGTATATCAAGATATATGTAAATGGAAAGACAATATTTCCTCTAGGTTCTTTAATCTCTATTAACAGTATCACGGAGTAAAAGCAAACATATAAATTGTCCTCATATATACAAGTCAGTCAAAATAATTGGACTATAATTATAGTAGCCTACAAATGAGATCATATGCTAAATACATGGAGGTAACTTTAGTTGCTAATTTAACACTTGACTACTTCGAAAATCCTTCCAAACGCTCAAGCCATAATGAAGTCGTACAAAAGCTCGAGGTCATAACCCCAAGGTATGTAATAACTGACCTGGAAAACATTGATTGGAAGTGAAAAATCACATTAAATTTGGTGTAACGTTAAAAACCAAAGATGCTTGCATAGTTATGGGGATACCTTTAGGAAAAAGGGGAGATTAAGTAAGTAAGTACTTTTATGTCGTCGAAATTATATATATACATGTATATATATTATCATATATATATATATATAATATATATATATTATATATATATATATATATATATACATACAACAGAAATTACATGAGGTAGAATCGCATTTACCTAGTTAACCCATTCTTTCATCTTGTTATGTTGGCACCTGTGTTAAGGAAACTCAATTTATTAACTAAATTAAAGATAAACAAATTAAGTCATAATTACTGACAGAACATGTCTGATGTTCTAGATAAACTAATGGTTATCAAAACTATTAATGGAGGAAATATGCCTATGGGAAAGAGGAGTACTCACTATAGCGAATCATAGAAGTGAGAATTAACCCAGGAAACCTCTACCAAGAGAGCACAGTGCCTTGAATCATAGTCTGAGGAATAACTTTGTAATTGGTACCAGAGCAAAGAAATGTCTCGGTAAAGATTAGGGAGGAAACTCATAAGTTTGCTATTCGAAGTTGTTGGAGAATTACCCAGTCACCTATAGAATATCAAAATATTTATAGGGAAAATCGAATAGAAATATAAAACTTAGCTAAGCACAGAATGAAAATTACCAAGTGAAAATGACAACAAACTCTTGGCCACACTTCCAATGATTATCGCGTACTGTAGGGTGACTTCAATCAAATTCTGTGGATTGGAGTACTCTGGTAACAGGGCAGAGTTATAAACTAGATAACTTGGAAACATTTAAAGAATAAGACCAAGAAAAAATCAATATAAAGAATCAATGCATGGGTCTCAGCATGAAAATAATGATCAAACAAATGTATTGAATAAAACAAACTCAAATACCAGGATATCATTCCCAAAATTCAATCTCACCTAAGTCAAAAGTTTAATATTCTTGTATGAAACAAAAATCGTCATGACGAAAAAGGGAAGCCACCAAGTAGCTCTCCTATGTAAACAACATAAAATTCATGAGGGAAAGGCATGCAAACAAAATTACAGTAGAAGGCTAGATGTGATGAAGGATATTAAAGAGGTGTCACCTCTCTTTCCTAAGGGACACAACTTCCATCTTAGAGGTTCCACCATAAAACCCTCCACTGTATGAGAACTGGAAAACATTCAATAGAGGAGTGAGTGCCATTAGAAAGCACAAAACCAAGAGTTAGGGTTGGTAAAATGAATTCCCCATTGTATGATCATTTTCGAGCGATCTGCACCCTTTGTCCATATACGGTCTAACAAATTAAAGGAGGCCCATGTGATCAGCGGGTGGGCATGAACAAGTGGCAAGAAAAGATTTGTTACATGACTAGTGGTACAACACCTCATAATGGCACCTTTGCTTTGAAAATCATGGAAGGGTTGCTAGCAGGAATACATTATCATGTGGAGAGTTAATAAGTAATAAGCATTTATATATCCTAGTAAGGAGCACATTATTGTGCAACAAATCATCATATAGTATATGTTAATATAACCTTAGACCAAAGGCTTAATATATGTGCCAAATTGTAATGCACCCAAATGATATTGAGGACCATTATGTTACCAAGCCTAGGAAAGTCAGTATCTAATATAGTAGACCTATAAATTAAGATCAACATTTAGTGATGACCATGGGAAAGTAGTTGAGTACATAGTAACATTAAAATATGTATATAGTAATTGAGCACACCTTGGAAGGTTGATTATAATGAACAACAAAATCATGTCAAATATAAAATGAGGTTTGCGAGAGGGGCACAATAGGTATACTCTTTTGTACTTCTCTCTCATGCACATACGAACCTTATACTAAACTAGCATTAATATCTCCCAATCATATAGTAACCCAATATTTGACCAATGTATGGGTGGTGGTATGATTATAATCACACAAACACATATAGCTATATAATCAAGGGTATATAGGGTAGTTTATATATATATATATATATATATATATATATATTGAAATTATTTTTTGATATTTTGAGTGGAATACCTTTCAATTTGTAAATCCAAGCAAACTTAAATAAGAATGTTTATTCCACCTTCATAAGTAAATTGTAGTTTCAAGTAAATATGCAACATAACCTAATGATATCACAGTTTATGATGGATATAGGTTTTAAAAAAAATAGTGAGGACAGACTAGGAATGTGACAACAAAGGCCACCTAAATTTTTAATATTTCAAGGAAGGAAGTAGATCACACAAGTGAGCAGAGCCTCAACCTTGTTACAACATTCAATCTAACATAGACTATAGTTATTGGCAATTCCCCTATGTATCTTTCGAACACCAATCCAAGAAATTAGATAAGGTCTGTGTAGGGATTCGGAAGCATTGCAATTCAATGCTACAAGATGGTGGGACAGGTGCAATAGAGGTTATATATGGCTCTCAATTTTTCTTCTTTGACCAAACTCTTCACTTTCGATAAGTATCTCCATTCGTTAGCAGAGGTGGCTACCATTTTATGGGATTCAAATAGAGAAATAGTATAGCCTTTAAATGGAATAGACTGAGAAATCTTGTGAGGAATATCAGGCCCATGTGAACCAACTCTTGAAAAAATTGTTGGAGTCACTTGAAGGACTTTTGAAAGCATTGAACCATAGAGGATCTGTAGAAAAAAAGTAGAGGGAGACTTACCAATTTTTAACGAACACCAAATTTGAATTGTTGCAAATAAGATGGAGATGTTTCAAGCTTAGGTTCATTCAGAATTGGCATATGTGGATAGTAAGGTGACTGAATTCGAGGAAAACTCTAGCATTGGTATCTAATACAATAAGGAAGAAGTAGGGACCAGTGCATAGCCTCAAAAAAAAAAAATCTAGATTAGTTCATGGGATAGATACAAAAAGAAAAGAATGATGCTTCCGAATGCAAGGAACAATTATTGAAGAATGGTCCCCCATTTCTAGATAAAAATTTTAGAGTTTGAAGGTTTCTGATGTTATGAAGATATATTCTTTGGTTAGCTTTTTTTGTAAGTATTATGTAAGGAATATTTTTGTAATGTTAGGAAACAATAGCCATAATAATAGGTTACATATAGTATGGACTTCTTAAAGTAGTTTAATACTTGAAAATGAAGACCTATGTAAGGGTTCTGGCCCAGAAACCAACTTTTTATATTAATGCAAATATATATCCACTCTTTTGAAAAAAAATGGAAATCAACTATGATCAAAGGAATTATGAATGCTAATCAAGTCACTCCAATGGAAAACTAGAAGTTTTAACTTAATATCAAGAAAAATGAAGACTATCTTCACTCAAACTATGCAATGGAATTCTAAACTAGCAATGTAGCTTACAAATCAAGACAAGAACTAATCCTTCTAATTTAAGGGTGTCAAAGCTTCCACAGGTAGAAAATTAGTATGTGAGATCCCATTCCTCAAGTGGCTCCCACAAAAATACTTTGTTCACTTGTGGAGTATGTTGATGAAGAATAAATTATAATATGTATGCATCTAATATAAATACTTCTTTAAATAAAATCAAATGAAAGAAATTTGGTACCTATTACAGTACCTTTTAGATAGGTACTTTTCTGGGAAGTATCTCTTAAATGTACTTTAGGATAAATCCTACTCTATAATATTCTTGACATTCTTTAGTTCTTCCCACTAGATATCAACTCTTCCTTCAAGCTAAAAATGACCACTCTTGCTTTCAATTCTCAAAGTAATAATTCACTCTGAAATATTTCTTCATTCTTAGCAACCATGCTTTTTCTTCCTTTGTCTTCTTCACTTATTCATCAAATGTAGGAGTTTTTTCTTTCTTAATTTCTTCTGGTATCAAATCTTTTCCTTTCCTTTTCTATTGACAATGTCTCTGGGTAGCAGCACTAGACAATTGCTTGTGATTGTTTGTTCTCCTCTCTGGAGTACTAAGTGGAGTTCCTCCTCTCATTGTGTCTACACTTGTCTTCCTATGTCTCCTCTTAGATATATTTCCCTTTACACCATTAATTCTTAATTCATATTTTACAAGTCCTTATGGATTTTTCTTACCTTTAACCTTTCCTAGGTAAATGGCACCAAGATCATGCAGCCTTTGCCTTTTCAAATCTAACAAGATCCATAGTATAACTGTGTTTACTTATGCTTGTTATTCCTGAGCCAAGACAATCCTTTCATTTTTAGCCTTATAACTTATCAACTCAACCTTATACTTCTAAGGGTATTTATCTAGTATGGGGTGTCTTCCTCCATCCTCTTTCCAACTGATTCTTCTTCCTGAAAATGTTGGAATTTATCAGTGTTGTGGAACACCATATTGTTGCCCATTCTTTACTCTATTGTTGTTCTTTGGTGTCTTCTTATGTCTTTTTACACACATATAACTATTAGCCAAAAATATGTAAATAACATATTTATCCATCACCTTGTAAAATTTGCAATAAGTATATGGATGCGAGGCTATCTAAAACACCTATTTTCAAGTTAGTATGCAATTCATAATCAAAATGTCAGAAGAAACACACATTGCAAGTAATAAACAACTACTAGAAAACACCATGCTCTGTAACAAATCTCTATATTTCATCCTTGTAGGTACCTTCAATCCAAATGTTGAACTTGAGTGCTCTAATACCACTCTGTAACACTCCCTCCCACCCCCTTTGACATCCAAAGCCTAGGGGGAGGTGTTACTTTCATCTAACCCAACCTCCATGGTTTCATCATAGAAATGGGGTTATAAAAATTTCCTCCCTTCCCAAAGTTGGAATAATTAACTTTGGACAACACCATCATGCCCATTTAACTCCTAGATCAAAAGTAATCCCCATTTGAAATATGGGGCCCTCAACCCTTTCCCCATCAACAAGGACCTTCCACATGGCACTACCTTCTAACACATGATCCAACATGGTGCCTGCCACATCATGGCACCACCACGCCACCTCACGACACCCTTAAGGGTATTCTACTCCAAACATTCGTGGTGCGACAAACAATTTTACATTAAGTAATGGGGACAATTTCTATCCTACAACTGTAGTCTCCTCCACGAAATTGATAAACCATGCCCTGCCTTTGAAATTCATTGTAAAGCATCCCTAGGGACTCAAGATCTATAATTATGTGGCTTCGAGCCACATCAACTCCCTATTAATGCCACATAACACCCCCACACCGGGTGACAACAAAAGCCATCGCCACGTGTCACTTAGGTGTCACATTAGCATATGCTTCCACGTCACATGTTCCCATGGTGTTCGTTGACCTCAGGCTAATGTCACCCTACCACGTGGGTTCCCCTCACAATGCCACATATCACCCACAACCAACCACTTGGCCTGGTCAAGGGTCCCAACTCTTCATGTAATTCAAGGAATTTACGTTATACAATTTTATGGTTGACTAGCGACCTTCTACATTAATCAATGCACCCTTGTCCCCTCCGAGACGTACCTTTTCTTGTTCCTCGGACATACATATGTATGGCCCCCGACATTAAGGCCTTCTCATCCCATAGATACATACCCCAATTCCCAATATGTATAGTATGTTGTCACCAATTGTCCATTTTCCCTTTCCATGGAGGCATTTATCCATTCCCTAAAACATGTATATTCCTATTTCCTGGGATGTACATTTCCCCATTTGCTAATAGAAACAATTTCCCATTATGCCTCGTTCCTCCCATCAATAGCATCATCTTCCCGATAGACCACACATAAAACTTGGTACAAACCACACAATGATAATTAGCACTAACTATTGTAATTAAGCAATTGATTAACCCTTCAATTAGTGGTAGAAATGGTGGTTAATAAAGTCCTTATACAATCCACTGTTAACACCAAAAAATCATACACGTGTTTGCACAATCCAGAAGATGTTAAAAGACGTCCAACATAATGCATAGGTGAAGCTTTTCCAGCTTAACACATCATGAAGTTTAAAAAATTAAATTTCTCCTAAGGTCCAAAGTTTCCAAAGATAAAAAAAAAAATTGAGGTTATCGTTGTTATTTGTTTGATAAAAACACGCATACAAACTATCCTTCAAAATACATGTGGCTGTAGAAATGGATGACTCAACAATTCGGGACCACCCTAAACACTTGGAGTCAAGTCTGTGGCATGATCTTACTCTAGGACAACCCAATTTGAGTCGCCTTAAAGATATGCAACCCTAATGGAATCATCTTGTCCTACTCATGTGTCATTATCATGCATGAACCAAGAAGGGGAAGATGGACTCAAAAATTCTATATAAGCAAGCCATAGGAGAGCCAAAATATGAGACATTGTCATGCTGGCCAAATTTCTCAGAGGAAATCACCATTCCATTTTTGAAGGCAAAGAAGGGAAGAGCATTAGCATGTTATTCAGAATTCTTATAAGCAATCCATTATCTTAGTGAGAAAAGAGAAATAAACTTCATACTTCTTTCAAAGAGAGGATAAACTTGCAAAGAGATTGAGGAAAATCACCCCTTGCTGAGGATTTTTTAGCACCATAGCTCAAAGAATTCTCTTCAAGTGTCTAAGATTCATCTATTTTATTCAACCTCTACTACCAGTAGTTAATAAAGTGATTTTTTTTATTATTTTATTGACTTGTTTGCTCCATTGAGCATTATTTGTGTATTTACCTCTTTGTTTTAGTTTATGTTTATGTATTCATCATTTCCACTATTTACAATGCTATGTTTATCTAAGTCTGTCCACTAATAGCACCAAATATGTTTCTGATCCTTTGTTAGGAACAATCAACTTTTAAGGAGGTGTCTTTTGGTACACCATTGCGACAAAAACACCACCACAGGAATGGCGACCATACTATTGTCTTTTCATTAATCTAAATAATGTGTTTGTGTGACCTTCTCTCTTCATAACCATTCTACAAGGCGCTCAACACCTCTCTAGATTGTTTACAGGACCTCGGGGACTTGATTTGAGCCCACAGAATTGAAATTTTCATTTTCTTTCCTCGCCCGCATGAATTTTTCTCTGACAGGTGTACGCATGTGTCAATGTGTGGCTAAAATTGCATGGTCACTAGAAAGAAAAAAAAGAGCCTTGTATTTTCTCTTTTCTCAGGTGATTGGCAGCCTTTAGTGAATTTCCTTCACCTCTGCATTTTGTATTTTCCATTTAGTATGCCTAGTTGCTTTACTAACCTCAATTAGTGGAGAAATTAGAGTATTTTTAATTTTTATTTTCAATACACACATAACTTAATTAAGCAGAGAAATAAGTGGCCAAATTCCACATATGTTTTTCAAACTTTTTGCTAAAATTTTCTGCAAATCACGTAGCTTAATTAGTAGAGTAAGTGGCCTATCATCCACAAATATTAGTTCTAGCCAAAGCATTCATCTTCTTCATTTTTGGGACTAGGAGCAAGTGTTATTAGAGAAAGTAAGTAATCTCTGCTTCCCTTGCGTCTCTTAGATGAACCTGGGTTTGCATATGAAATCTTTCTTAAAGCATTATAATTTCTATCTCCCTTGTTGAACTCCACATAGTGTAATATGAAAAGAGTAAGTGGCCCATAATCAACAACATATTTATTTTTCAAATGTAAGGAAAAATCAACACTTAGTGTAATTAGAAGGATATTGTAAAGGATCATCAAATATCTACATCTTACCACACTTTTTATGCTCACTTGCATCACACACTAAGCTTCCATAAGATTTGTACTAGAAGGCATCCAATTTCCAGAACTTTGGGTACTTATTTATGTTGGCTTGCAAAATCACTCCATAAGTGAATAAAGACTTGTTAAAAACAACCATAACTTGAACCAATTAAGTTTCCCCAGAGGTGCCACCAAAAAATTTATAGTTTAGGTTAGGACCATTGGGGTATGCATCCCATAAGTTGCCATGGTCATCTTCCACCTTTGAAACATATTTTTTTGCTTTTTAGGGAGCTTAAAATCCTTAAATCATCCCATGGAAAAGAATGCTTGAGCATGGCAGATATGCGATTTAGAGAGGGTTTGGCTTAGGTCCAGTGCACACAGTACTCTTTAGGGACACTTGACCCATCTAGTGCTCGGTAATTGTAATTGACTACCAATAAGCTAAATACTCAAATGCTCACATGGGGTGAAGGTACTTTAGTGGCCAAAATCTAGGGTATCCTTTCCCTATAGGTGACGGTGCATGTAGCACTTGAGCCTCATTTCCATTACCTTGGTTGATTCTTTGGTTGCCGGAAGGCATTGCCAATTCTTTCGGGACGTTGCCTGATGACCCATCAGAAGATATCTTTGCAAGACCAATTACTTTGACAGTGGTAAGGATGACTAGGTTTGTATAATTTTTTTTTTATCAAATGCAACAAACAAAAACATTTTTCTTGTCTAATTGATCACATAGCTTAATTGTAAAAGGAAAGTAACCATTTATATTTTCACTTTTATTTTATGTATGTGATATTTTTTCATTGACATTTATCTCCTTCCCTCACCATACAAAAAGTAGCACACACTCTAATAAACACCATAGGGGACCCCACAGATCCTCGTTGATCTAGACATTTTTTAAACCTCCCCCCATTACCAGGAGGTGTGCTAGGGCTCCCTCCATTTAGGCGTAGAGGACATCATGCAACCACCAATATTGGATCTTCCTTTATTGGTGCATCTTTGCTAGGGACCCCTCCCTATCAAAATACACCCTTCACCACCCTAGAAGGGTCCCCATGTGCTACCCCTTTGCGTAGCCCACACACCAGTCCTCCGGATAGTCCGTGAGACACCCATCGAGGTAGTTCTCCTACGACTTCCACATAGAGGACCCCTTTCCATATACCTATGCAAAATCATTTCGTGATGGCAGGTAACTCGTAAATCCTGCTCTTAGCTTCTTTAAACCTACCAGATTTAAGCAAGCTAACCAATGACCCAATATCGCATGGCCAGAATTGGCCATCTATTCCCACCAAGATCCCTTTAGACATTCCAAAGTTCGAAGGGAAACAAGGTGAAGACCAAGGAAACCATGTCATGACTTTTCACCTGTGGTGTTCGTCTAATAGTATCACTGATGATACTATTAGATTACGACTATTTCAATGCACCCTTAATGGGCCTGCAGCGAAATGGTAATTTGACCATCCTTCTGCATCACATGGAAACTTTAGCCCCATAGCTACAACTTTCCTCACCTTATTCTAGCTCCCAGTTCACCATGATTTGAGCTTGTAACTCCTCACCCACTTCAAACAAACACCTGATACCCACATCTCGGATCATATACATGAATGGTGGAAACATCGTAGCCTGTGCAAAGCTCAATTTTAAGATAAAGTCCTCTTGGAATTGTTTTTAAGATCACTCACATTGAAAATATCCAAACACATGGCATATTCATCCCTGCATAACTAAGAAGAATCGATTAGCAAATCTCAATAGTTAGAGCTAATCTACACCCAGTTTGGGGACATTTATCATGTGCTTCTAGGCACCCTGCACCTGCAAAATTTAAAAGAGACCCAGGGGCATCCAATATTTCTAATGGATTGATTGGCTCCATAACCCAAAACTAACTCAACAATAGCTACCAATACCCTAGAAACTCGTTCAATGGCCAAGAATTTGATGTAATGCAAAATGCACCACCATTGCAACATACAGGATACTACCTCAGACAACCCACACCTATGCAGAATACGGTCAGTATGGTTAACCAATCTCAACCCACTTAATGAGGCTCATATCCTCCCCCACAGGGAAACCAATACTCCTCTAGGAATACAGACATAATATCCTCTTCCCATAATCCATACATTAATAAGGGAAAAGGAAACCAGGGAAAATTTAATGATGCAAATTTATCTTAAAAATTTAGAAACCTTGGTGAATCCCACTAGTCCATAATATGCAATTTGTAAATTGCTTGGAGATATTTTTGTAAAAAATATTCAAATTTCTAATAATTTATATAGCCTCTATATAAAGTTTTGGTGATTTTTAGGGTAAAATAATTTCATACTATAAAATTTGGGTGAATCGTTTTTAGAAAAAAATAGAAATTAGCAAACCTTTTTTTAGAAAAAGTATATAAAATTAGCCCACTTGCGAATATTAGCCCCTAAAATTTTCCCTAGAAACCAGTATTCTCCTTTCCCCACACAAAAATAGAATAACCCACCAATGCAAAATAATGCAAGGGTTAATCTAGTGCAACCTTCTCTCACTTTACAACAACAATCGGAGGAGCAACTAAATCCAGCTAACGCCCTAGATGTTGCTAAGAAATAACCTAAAAATAATACAAAGGGAAAACTCAAACAAGGGGGCAACAACTAGTAGCAACCCCCACAGGCACTGGGAAGGGGCAACCCTAACCAAAATCAAAACCAGGGATACAAAAAATTTCCCCAAACACTAGAGCACCAGTGTGCATGATGACCTCATCAAACATCCCCCAAACTCAGGAACCAGTTCCAGACACCACGCAATTTGCAACTATTGATTCCATGTCCCTACCTCACATTATTACACAAACACCCTTTTTGTGCCCTCGACATGGCTTTGTCTCACACCATGTTGGCTTGAGGGGCTCTGGACCTAGGTTCAGAGTTAGCCGCGGAAACCAACAAAACCCTACATTGTCATCCCTTTTGGCAACAACCCACGTAGCACAAGCTGCAGTATCACTTGAGGTAGTATTGGGGGATGACAAAACCAGGTTTCTCCATCAAAAGTTCTGTGTAATGGGCTTATGTTACTTCTAGAGCTTTGTCCCAACCTTTACTAACTCTAACCCTTGAAATGCAAAAATTATGATAACTTATAGATAACAACTTCTAACTCTATACTGATTTCTTTAAACATCAAGTAAAATAATAGATCTAATATTTTCATGCATCAATTAAGTGTTCCTTATGATAAATGTAGAAAGTAGAGAAAATACACGGAAAATGCAAAAGCAAACATAAAGGCATAGATACACATATATTACACCAAACTACTCTTTATTAGCTTCAAATATTTTGGTATAGACTCTTTCTTCCCTATGCACACAGCTGCAGGGGCCCACGCACTCAATTATGGACTTATCAAGGTCTCCATGCACATAGCTACAGGAGCCTTCCCCTTCACCTAAGTACCAAAGGCAGACTCTTTTGACTTAGATCACTTTCCCATACATAGATCTTCAATTATCTATTATCTCCTATGACTCACTATGACTCCTTTTATTGCATCTTTCTTTACAATATCATGGTTCGCAAACCATGGGCGGGTCACAAAACAACTTAACTTCTAACAAACTAAGGGGATTTGACCTTCCTAAATCCCCTTTGAATCCTAATGACCTTCGCACTACACTCCTAAAAATGCGGAGACTTTACAAAAATAACAAAAACTATTACAAAATTGACCCCAAGGGACCCTATCCCAACAGTCCCCCAACACAAGGTTGTGACTCATCCTCGAGTCACTCTACTGGTGGTGCCTTAGTCTTCTCCTACAGCTCACTACATTCAATCTTCAACACTTGCAGGTCTGTGTCCCCTGCGCAGTGGCCTGGTGGACTTCTTCAACTAATTTTTTGGCGGTGGGGCTTTCGACTACAAGGCCCACGGTTCTCTATGTCTGTTGCATGGCCTTCAGCTTGCCCTATACTGACAGCATCAACTAGCTGGCCTCATCCACCCAAGGTTGCATCCTTGAAGATATGATTTCTTCTTTTTGACATAGCTCATCAATTTCTCTATGGATGATCTTTCCCTCCTGTATAGCATCTTTCTTTACAATACCATGGTTCACGAACCATGGGCGGGTCACAAAACAACTAACTTCTAACACACTAAGGGGCTTTGACCTTCGTAAAGCCCCTTTGACTCCTAATGACCTTCACGCTCTGCTCCTCAAAATGTGGAGAGTTTACATAAATAACAAAAACTATTACAAAAGTGACCCCAAGGGACCTTGTCCCAACATATATCCATCTTAATTCTAGATTTACCAAGTTCCAAGAAGGATCAAAACTCTTGAGGTGAAAACCTCTTTTAGAGTGAAAAGAAATTTGATCCCTCTTAGCACAAGGTTGATAAGGAGTTAAGATGGATCTAGGTTGGTGTTATTAGACCGAGAGGCTCTTTATAGTCCAACATGAGGGAGAGGTTTAATGTCCATAAAATTGTGTGATGGATCTAAGTTGGTGTTATTGGACTGAGAGGCTCTATATAATCGAGTATGAGGGAGAGGTTTAATGTCCTTAAAAGTGTGTAAACATTTAAATGTTTTCTTAATGTGGGAGAGACATAGTGTTTGTAAAATGAAGCAATAAATAAAAAAAACAATAAAAAATAAAATATTATAAAAGTAATAAATCCATTCAATTCAATTTGCTATATTGTAATTTTGTTTTTATTATTAAAATAGAAAACGATTTATTCCTAGGAAAAAATCATAATATGTATATCACATTAAAAAAGCCATGAATCATGTTCATAACCATGATATTTTATAACAATATAAAATATCCATAATATAAATAATAGCGATAGAGTAAGATCCATTTAACCATATAAATTAAAATGTTGATTCATATTCATAACCATTATATTTCATAACTTCATATAAAAATTTAGGGGTGGTAGGAGGGGGAGTGGCTCTTTATAACCCTGAGGATGACAAAGTATTTAGATATGCATGGGACTTTGTCACATGAAAAACAACCAGGCAAATATTCATGGTCTTTATCAAGGTCTTTTGATAGTCAAAGAAAGGTAGGTGCAAGAGCTCACTATCCTGGGAGATTCACTCCTAATTTTGCAACATCTAGTCAAAGACATGTTGCCTGAGGGAAAATATCTAGAGAATATAATGAAAATAGTTTGGGAAATAATAAAATCCATCCCATTGAAAGCCTTCTTCCATGTATTACTATATCACAACAAATAAGTTGACAATATTGCTAATGAGGGTTGTAAATCAAAGGTTGGATACTTATAATTAATGGCCAACTTAGGCCATCAATTATTCCCTAAAGATGGTTAATAGATACAGAAGATTACAAATTATCGCCTTAAAAAAAGTTATAAAAGGGGATATTTAGGAGAATTATGGCAATCAGTAATGACTTTAGTCCTAAAAGGTGGTCACACACATTTACGTTGACTCAACATTCCATCCCATTCAAGAGTGTGGTAAATCCAAGCACAAAGCAATCAATCAAGTGTCATGAACCACCGTATACAGTACTAAGGATACGGGTGATGGAAATGGTAAATGGAGTTAGCCTTTTGCATTGGCAAGGATGTGGGATTTATTTATGGTGGAAATAGAAGTTGTCATCCTCGTGTTTCTTGCTTAATTGGAAATTGAAGGGAGAGATTGCAAACGAAAGGAGGTATAGGAAACTTGCCATAGCTTTTTGGAATAAGCAGCAAACCTTTCCATTTGACCCAGGGCAACCATTGGCCAACATTTTCATCCTTTTTTCTTCTCCATCCTTGCATGGTTGTGGTTCTCAAGCTAGTATCAAATGGCTCAAGCTAGATAATCAAAGAGATTGGTTTTAAGTTATACTGTTGGTGAATTATCTTAGTTATTGTTGTGAACCTTGTGATGGAAAGGTTTTATTTTAGATTATTTCATTGTAATTTGATGGTGATTTGAGTCATACCATAGCATTATTAGATGACCATAGGGTGGGAGTGTTTTATGGCATTTTCCCTTGTCTTAAGCATGCTAAAAAAATAATGGGGCCGGTGGTTTAATTGGGTTTAGTTCTCCTCCTATGAATGCCCTTAGGTCCTTTCTTTTTTCCATAAAATCTATTTGTTCTCTTTCAAGTTTGAAAAAGTGTTGTGTTCAGGTTAACACCTATGCTTGTCATCAATCTCATAGAGTCGGGCGAATGGACCACATAGTGCTTAGGAATTATAAAAAAGGTTGGGGTAGTTTTTGTCTTGGAAAAAATTGGATTTAATTTAATTATATGCAAGTTAATTCAGGGTCGACGGACTACTCTAGGCTTGTGTTCCCTCTTTTGCATGCCCCCGGTCCTAGCACTAAACATTGTATGCACATTGGATGGGATTTGGTTAGTGTGGATACATTGTCATATATCTTATCCTTTTCATGCCTCTGAAATCATTGTGTCTAGATAAGTCCAAATGTCATCATAATTCTCATTAGTATAGTTCTAAGTTTATTCTTTGCAAAATATACAAACCCTATAATTGATGCATTTGTTAACTCCTGGAATAGTGTAATTGAGAAGGGGCATAGAATTTTGGATTTCCATCTCATTAGTCAAAAACTTTTTGAGCCTTTGGGCCATGTTTGGGACATTTTTGTGGAAGGAATTGATTTGGTTTTGGTTTATTGGACAAAAGAAAATAATAACAATGGTCACGGGGAAATAGACAAGTTGATCTATGTGCAACCAATTAAGGAAGTAAAAGGTTGTAAAATTAGATCACTCATTGTCAACCTAGATTATAGATTGAATGCAATCCAAATGGACATATTTACACTTAGACAGAAGAAAAATGAACTAGGAGAAATCATCAAAAATGAAATGGATGAAATCCATGGTTTGAAGCATCAGGCGGACCATCAAGAAGATGAGATGGATGCTCTCCATAAAACAATTTAGAGTTAAAGGACTAGCTCAAGCAATGGACTTGTAGATCTATTGAGTCAGCTAGCACAAGCTTTCAGTTAGTAGCTAAAGGTATAGACCTAAATAATTCACCCCAAGATGGAAATCAGTTAAGTGATAACATGGATGATACCATCACGTTGTAGTTAATGTTCTTCAAATGCAGTTTTTGGGGGGAAATTTTGTAAGATTTATACTTTCAGAATCCCTAATTTTGTTGTGCAATGGAATGTTTTACAAGATAACTTTGTATATCTTCTATATAGGAGGCACAATATAGAAAATATGAAACATAAGTGATGTACCATCTGATGTGTTTTCAACGATCAATCGTGGATTCATAATATAAATACCCTTTTTGGTATAATAATAATAATATATTATGTTTTTCCATATATATATATATATATATAATATATATATATATATATTATATATATATATACATAATTACATATACATATATTATCAATGGTATGTATATCACATTAAAAATAAATTTGAAAAGAAAATACAAAATATGTCAAAAAAAATACCACATATATATGTATTTATATGTATTATAGGAGTTTTAATCAAATTAAAAATAAGAGTATTTTTATCTACAGCGATGAGAAATTTACAAAAATATAAATAATATTATTAAGAACCAACATAGATACGTCTTATTTTTGGATAAACCAAGTGTCGAAAGCAATCAAACCTTTCAATGTGCAAAAATTTCCTCAAGTTTTGCACCCAAAAAGAGTTTTGCATCGTTAAAATATTTATCCTTCTCAATGCTTGTTAAATCCAAAATACTAGATCTATGACGGTATTATTTGTTTTTCATATATCATTTTGAATATTACGAGCCTAGATTTGTCTTCACTTTGGATCAACCAAGCACCAAGAAAGATCAAATCTCTTGTCACTCTAAAAGAAGTTTGCACCTCAATAGATTTGACTCCTCTCAACACTTGGTAGATGTGGAGTTAAGATGGATCTAGGTTGGTAGATAAATAAATAAATAAATAAGTATATATATAACTCATACTTCAGCCTAGGACTGAGACGTCTGGAGACCACTGGAACTAGAGTTGAGATCCCAGCCTCCAATGTGACGCCTATGTTTCCAACCTTAGTATGATGGGCCATGTATCTCGGGACTTGAACTCAAGTGGATGTGATGGAAAACCACCATCTATCACTCGAGCTAAGCACTTGTTGACTTATTTTTAAATACCATTCAAGCTAAGAACCCATGGACCTATTTTTATATAATTTGACCAAATCAAGTTGTTCACAAGACAATACATTAAAACATATCTTCTATACTTAACACAATAATAAAACAATAAAATACAATCTTAAAATTTAAATAATCAATTTTGTACTTACTATAAAAAATTCTAGTATTTAATATCTTCAAATTTCACCGATTTATTTTGCATATATTAATCTAAAAAATTAAATAAAGCAAAATATATATATATAGAAAACTAACAATCTTTTTTACATTTACTACTAAAAATTCCAATATTTAAAAGTTTGAAATTTTATTTATTCTTATCCTCACATATATGTAATAGATATTTTCTTTTTCAGTTATGGATTTATTTATATTTCTATATATAATGTTTAGATTACAAAGACTAAGTATGTATTATTATATATATATATATATATATATATATATATATATTATATATATATATATATATATATATATATATATATATAGATGAAGTTCAAAGGGGAGGATGGGAACCCTAGCACAAGTGGTCGCTCCGAGCAGGGGTTATGGTTAGGAAATGTCTGTTTTGCAACTGCCATTTGACCTCTACAGGTGTGCGCTGTCACAATCTATCAAGGGTTGGCTGCCCTCCATGATCACAGTTGTCGTCATTGTCTATCGCTTTCGTCGGGATTGTTGCAATATGTTGAACATGGAGTTAGAAGAGGTGAACTACTCCACCGACCCTAACCCCTATGCCCCTATTTGTCGAATCCCTAACCCTACACCGGCTTTCTTGTCTACTGATCACCTAGAACTGTCTGATCTGCTCCTTTCCATTTCACCTCCCACCGTCACCCTCCTTGAGTCATCTTCTTCTGGCCTCCCCTTTGCTGCCCTCTCCCTTGATTCCTCGGAGCTCAATTGACCTCCACTCTCCTCGACGACTCTACACCTTCTTATTGCTTTCTCGTCGTCCTCCCCTCCATTTTAGCCCTTGCCTTCAAGGGGTTTGTCGCACCCGCCACCTTTCATGCTCCCCTCCTCGACTGGTAATAACTTTGCACCTAGACACACCCTGCTTGAGCCAACTGCTCCTTCCACCTCTGCAATGGCGATAATCCCTTCTTCCATCCCATCTGGTTGTTTTAAGACCCCGGTCATAAAATTTGACACACTGCACAATACTCTCAACAAGAGCACCAAGGCACCCCGGACCGCCCGCATGATCATCTGATTGCACCTTAATCGAGTAAGAGGAAAATCAAGTGTGTGAAGGCCTCTAGTAAGGTCCTGACCCTCAAATTTGGGGAAGGGTTAAACATGGGGGAATTTTTTGACACAACTGGTAAGGTACTCATTAGTAGGGTTTGGGGCCAAGCATATTTAGCTGAGCGGCTCAGACTCTGGGTCAAGGAGATATGGGGAAACATCTTCAAGGATCTCCTTTCTGGTGCAAACTTCGGCTCGAGGATGGTTTGCACTTCACTTTCTACAGAAGGATAATACCAATAGGGCACTTGCCAGATACTGGCACATTGAAATGGCTTTGGTCATGCTAAAGTGTTGGAGCCCACTTTTCAACCCTGAGAGGGAATAGATCGGTGCAGGACCGTTATGGGTTAAGCTATCTAGGCTCCCTTTACATTACTAGTCCAAGGACGTTTTCGATCGTATTGGGAATGCACTTTGCACCTACTTGGACTATGACAGGACTTATATCAGATCTAGCAACTGGTCTCTGGTGCGCATTCTGTTCCATATTGACACTAGAGAAGGATTAGAGGAAAAAATCACCCTACAATGGAAGAATTTCACCAAGATTCAAATCTTGGACTATGAAGGTGTACTGTTTAGATGTCACAGATGCCACAAGGTAGGCAACTCTACAAGGAATGCCCCTTGGTTCGGAAGGACACGAATACGACTAAGGAAGTAGAGGGTGCTACAGCTAGGGCATCTGAAACTGCACCAAGACAAACTCCTCTAGTTACTACACTAATGACAAGGAAGGGAGCATCGGCTCATCTTCCTACTTTGAGCACTCCTCGCCCTCCCTCCCTGCCGATGACTAGATCAAGGGTTGCTCTCGAGGCTGCTCGAACCTTGGGTGCTCCTCCTCACCCTAACTCTATTTTTGCATCTATTCTTACTTGTTTTGCATTGCATTTTCATATTGCATCTGCATCGGTTCAGGACTTCTCCTCGCTCCCCATCCCTTGTCCCCTCATCTCACACCTTACAGCCCTCTCGACTACTCCTCCCTCCTTCCCTCCCACGAATCATTCCTCTACTATTGATTCTTCGTCATCCTTCCCTAGTCCCCCACACCCTTACAACCTCCATCCCCGTTTCGTCCACCCTTCTGTCTACTCTAATTCCTCCTAGTTGGCACTGACCTCTCCCTCATGCGCTCCCGAATCCACTAGAGGGTGTAAATCCCATATGTCAAAGGCCATCCTATTAGCCCGGGATGAAGTGGCTTCGGGAAGAAAATCATTTCCTGGTCGGGTACTTAGAGCACCGAATACTCTTCCAAAATCTCCCCCATGAAGTGGCTCTCTTTTAATTATCGGGGTCTGGCTAGCTCTCCCAAAAAGCTAGCCCTCATACGACTCTTCAAATCTCAGCTTGTAGACATTATTCTTCCTGCAAGAAACCTTGGGGTTGGTTGATCATATTTCTTGCATGCTCCAATCTCTGAAACAGGGATGGACCTTCTAGTCCCTTGATTTCATGGGTCGATCTGGTGGACTAGCCCTAGGTTTTAACTCCTGCACTATTCACCTCAAGGCCTCTTGGGGTGGTGTTGGTTTCGTCGGAATGGATATTTTTTCCTCTGACTTGGGAATGGATCTCCTGATTGTAAATGTATATGTTCCTTGTCACAACAGAGAGGTCTTCTAGAACCATCTCTTAAACCTTTCCATTACAAATTCTGATAATATCATTTTGGGTGGTGACCTGAGCTTCTCCATTTGATTTGGGGAATCATGGGGGTCAAATTCTTAGGTGGATCCTCTTTCAGATGTTATGGAGTAGTTACTTGAACATCATCATTTGAAAAACATTCCTATGGTAAAGCCACAATCTACTTGGTGAAACCACAAAATTGGGGAGGTTGCCCTGGCCAGGCATCTAGACCGCTTCTTCATCAAGGATTCCATGCTGCATAATCTATCCCTATACAAACAATGGGTTGGTTCTAGAGGTATATTGGACCACTCCCCCATTTTCATGGAGATCGTTGGCCCCTCTCGGAAACCAAGGTAACCATTTAAATTTAACTCTACCTGGTTATCGGACCCCTCATATACTCAACTAGTCATCGGTTTCTAGTTATCAAACCCACCATCCTCAGGGAGAACCTTGGCAGAAAGATTCTATGCCAATCTCACTTAGATTGAGAGACTATCCATTTTATGGGCTAATGAAAAAATAGAACGGGACAAACAAACCCTCAAAACTATTAAACAAACTTTGGCCACTCTACTAGATGAACAGGGTTGGGGTTTCACTTCAGTAGAGGCTAAGTCCCGCCTCATTGAGTTGGAAGAACAACGGTCAAAGATCCCAAGGGAGAGGGAAGAAACCTGGCACCTCCAGAGTTGGGTTGTTTGGTTAAAAGAAGGAGATGAGAACACAAAGTTCTTTCAAAAAAATTTTAAGGGAAGAAAAGTTAACAATACTATTTGGAATATTCCCATGGAGGATGGGGGCATGGAAACCTCCTTTAACTAGCTATTCCATCTTGGAAAATCTCACTTCCGAAATATTTTCAAGGCCCTCTTGTTGCCTCTTTGGTTGAAATTGTTCAGATTGTAGATCACTTCCCCAGATTTATTGACCTGGATGAGGCCAAGGAGCTCAATTCCCCCGTCTCTCTAGCAGAACTGGAAAGCACCTTGAAATGGTTCAAAAAAGATAAAAGTCTAGGGCTAGATGGCTATACTATTGAATTTTACCTTTCCTTTTATGAGACCATTGGACAATACCTGCTTACGGTGGTGGAGGAATGCAGGACATCAGGGCGTATGTATGAGGCCATCAATACCACCTTCTAGAAGATCATTTCCAAGATCATAGCCAACCACCTTAAGCCCATTCTATCATGTCACATATCCCTTGAGAAATTTTCTTTCCTCCAAAATAGACAAATCCATGAGGCTATTGGCTTTATGTAGGAAGCCCTTCACTCCCTGAAGACTGAAAAGATAAAAGGGGAAATCCTAAAGATTGACCTTGCTAAAGCATTCGAACAAGTTAGTTGGCTATAGATTAAGATGATTCTTTCACATCTTGGCTTCCCCCACCTTCATCGATTGGATTATGTGTTGCATCACCTCGGCCTCCTTCAGTGTTCTCATAAATGGCTCAGCATCACATTTCTTTCATGCTGAGAGAGGACTTCGACTAGGATGCCCACTCTCTTCACTCCTCTTTTTGATCATCATGGAAGGCCTTAGCAAACTCACTGCATCTGCCAAACGGGATGGATGACTACAGGAGCTCAAAATATTTGACTAATGCTTCCTCACCCATCTGCTCTTTCTAGATGTTGTGCTCATCTTCCTCAATGGAAGCATCAAGTAAACCTATACATATGAAATGCTCACACTCTTCACCTCGGCTACTGGTATGGAAGCAAACCGCACAAAATATTCCATTACTCTCTTCAATGCATCCCCTCAGGAAGTAGGGTTTGCTCAATAGAAATTTCCTTTTCAGAGCCATCATCTGGAGGATGGCCTCAAATATCTGGGATTTTGGATCAAGCCTCATTGCTACAAGATTGTTGACTGGATCTGGCTCATGGTTAAAATTGAAAAACGTTTATAAAACTGGAACCGCATGTTCCTCTCTAGAGTTGGTCAATTAGGCCTCATAAAATCTATCTTGGAGGCTACACCAATCTACTGGATGTCACTGGCTTGGATCTATAAGGGAATCCTTTCTTGAATACAGAATATTTGTTGTAGATTCCTTTGGAATTGGTATAAGGAGGGAAAACCATTTGTCTGGGTGGGCTAGAAGCACATTGCTCTACCCAAGAAATGGGTTGCATGGGGACTGAAGTAATTATTTGCCTTCACACATGCTCTTGCTACCAAGATGGGATGGATCATGCTCACATCGAAAAAAATTTAGGCTGAAGTTCATTATCATAAATATATATGGCCACATCATCTCATGGATTAGATTCAACTACCCTCCTGGTCATGAACTAGGATATCAAATGGTCTGGAGAGAAATTTTACACACCTTGCCTACAATGAGAGATGGGCTAGTTGGGCAAATTAATGATGGCACTTTGGTCCTTATAGGTATAGACCCCTGGACGGGAGGTGGGAATATGTATCATTTACCCCTTGACCTGATCCTATTTCTCAATTAGAGGAATATCAAGGTAATCACACAGGTGTCTAATTTGGAGAAAATTTCCATTTTTTAGCAAGCTTGGTAATCAATGATACAATTAGATATCCCTAAACATTGGCAGTGGGACTGGGAAGTTTATGTCAATGCCCTGACTGAATCCCATGTCTATATCAAAGAAGGTATAGACAAACTCATCTGGACTCTGTTAATCATGGCTTATACTCCCCAAATGTTGGTTACCCCATCATTCACTTTGTGCACAGACCACCAGCACTTCTGGATTGGTGGGGAAAGCTCTAGAAGCTCAAAGCGTCATTGAGAACGAAATTATTCATGTGGAATGTGATCCAGAACAAGACTCCAGTGGGAGATAACCATATGCATCGATCCTATTACGGCCCAAACAGGTGTATGCTATGTAAATAGTGGTGAGCAAGAATGCTACAACTTCTGGGCTGCCAACTTTACTTTTATCAACCCAGTAGTTTGTAACAAACTTGGAAGCGTCGGTGCTATATGCACAAGTACTAGTTCTCACTACAGGTTGTCACTTGGTCAGCTAGCGCGAGATCACTAGGAGCTCAAGCCAACTTCTATAGATTTTAGAATAAGCTCTATGTGTGAAGAAAGGAAAGAAAGATTACTCTACAGATGCTATTCTAATTGCAGAAAGGAGAAAGACTGGAATGTAAAGCAAAACCTAGTAAACCCTAATTAACAAGTTGATTCTACTTTTGCCAAAAACATTATGAAAACCATGAAAGAAATTCCATTACCTACTCAAGGAAGTAAACAACATCTCACCATGATATTTCTGGAAGTAAATAAGCAAAAAACATATTTTTGGATTTTTATGTGAATTTAACATGCATCTAATTTATTGTGTTTGAGTGTGGCAGCGAATAGGTGGAGTTAGAGGGCAGTTTTGGAGCTTGGGAGGATGTAGGATGGTGTGGATGGGTCCCAGGAGGTCTTAGGTGGCCTTCTGGAGGCTTTTCCCACACTCAGCCTTCAAAAGAAATCCTACAGGAAAAAGTACAGGAGGACACAGGAAAACTACAAGAGGAAAACAGGGAAACTACAGGAGGCCTATAGGAGGAGGCCGAGAACAATTTATGTTGTTTTGAGGGTGTGAGAGTGGGTGGAAAAGGTGGATGAAGGTTGGAATGAGGTTTTAGGGCACCTAAGGTCTACCATAAAGTGCCAAGAGAGAGAAAGATGATTGGGTTTGCTTAAGGAGAGAGGAAGAAGTTCTATAAGAGATGAAGGAAACTAGGGTAGAATTGAGGTGAGGTTTGGGAGACCTATAGGGCATGGATTAGATGGAGGATGTGATTGATGGTAAGCTGGCCTATTATTGGAACAGATATTCTGCATAGAAACTGACAGTCAACCAAGAAAATCAAGCAACCAATGAAATGAGTGCATCCTAGGAAAAACAAAGTTTTGCATTAAAAGGGCCTAAACTATGATGTATAGAAGGAAATGTTGTAAGAAAGGAAAGAATGCAAAAGGACTATTGAAAATCAAGAAGTGAACATGATACAGAATATCTAAAGAAAAGAAAAACTGGACTATCAACCTACTAGAGAGCTGCAAACACTAGAAGTCCTAGGAATGAGGAAAATTTGTGTTTCAAGGCAACAAGAGAGTCTTTCCCTAAAATCATGGTCCCAAAGGGAGGAATAGAGGTAAAGACACTATTTATAGCCTTTTTAATATGCTTGAAGTAAAGCATACAAATAAAAGTAAATATGAGCTTGGCTACTTGGATTGGGCCCTAACCCAAGAGCTTCATCCCTTTTAGGTAACTCAGTGCTAACTAAAAAATGATTCCATCTTCATTATCAAAAAATAGCAAGATTACATAAAACTGTCATAAAATAGTAAGCTCGAAATTTGGGCAGAGTTTACACAAGCAAACGAAGTCGACCCTAGTGAAGCCCTAGGCCTCTCTACTTATACATCTGAAGCTACCAACAACTTCCTTAAAATCAGGGAGGCTTGGCTCCCAAAATTCGAGATAACTATCAATCATCTTCCACTTGCTCAGCTGCCTTCTAGTGCATGATTCAGCTACTTGTACTCCGAGCTGAATGAAGGGGAATTCAAAGTGAGGAGAAATAAATGAGGGGAATTCCCTCCTATAAGTCTTCTCCTCTGTCTACTTTGATTTATTGCTGTAGTTTGACCACTAGATCCTTGATTTTAACCTCGAAATCCATCAATAATCTACATTAAATACATGTTAGACCACATAGCATAATAACTAACTCAACTCACCCTATAAGCATAAATATAATCAGAAAATCATACAATAAGCTAAGATAACGGTTGATTTGACTAGGTTAGGAGGTAAAATGATCCCATATAATTACCCATTTATGAGGCTCATCATCACCCCCCTACTGAAGGTGTTTCTCATCCTCTGAGCAACCTAGTCAATCTCTTCGTCTTTTATGGCCCTAGTGGCCTCCCAGGAATTCCAGGCTTCTGATGTGGTCTACGCATGTTCTCCATAAAATCCTTCCTTTCTGTCTATTTCCTTCCACTGCTCCTCCTCTTCTTATTCTCTTCTGCCTTCCAGCATGTCTAATAGAAGTGGAGAACTTAGTTGGAGGCCAATCCAGTTGACCTTTAGCCTTTGCATGGGGTGCTTGTACATTGGCACTCTTTTCAATGCCTCTTTTAGCCTCATGGGGGAATGGTATTCTCTGATTTGCAAGCTGTGGGGTGGGGTGTTCCATCTTCTCATGCACGCATGCACACAGTCAACCCCAAGTAGCCTAAGCATATCTTCAAAGTGTGAAACGGCTTGTTCCTAAGTGGCTAGATATTTAGGGGCAATATGAGGGTCATTAGCAAGCAAGTTGTGTGTCTTGATGAGTGTCATAGGATCTAATGGCTCAAACCTTATCAATAATGGTTCATTCTGCTATTTTATCAACAATCTTTTCATTTCTACTGCCGTCAATTCTTCATGGTTCATCCATGATGCCATGGCCATTAATTGCAGATCCCCTAGCTTGGAATTGGGGTCCCACACATTCAGGTCTATGAGGACCATGTTAGGTAGATAGAACTCTACCATATTTGATTTGTCTTTGGAATCCATGAACTACCTATAGTCTTGGAAAGGCATTGTGCCTCTTTGTGATAAATTTTTTATCTGGAATTGAAGCCACTGATCCTTCAGGTAGAGGCCATAAGATTTGGCTGGCGATCTACATTGTAATGTTTCCATGGATAAGCTGGACATGTATGCCAAATGAGTCTCTTTTTCTCCTGTAGCCGCCTCCTTAGTAATTCATTCTCATTCTCAAGGTGGCTTCTTGTAATGGATTCTCTATCTCTGAGAGCACTCAATTCCCTCCCCATTTCCCTGATTTTGTTTTCCATGTGGCCAATATCCTCAACTCCTTTGGACTTGGCTATCTGCATCCACCTATGCATTGTCACTCTCTCTTTTTCCAATTTGAAAAATAGTGGAATTGCAAATTTCTGTGGGATTATCTTGCCTCCCTCAAGTATTCTGTAATAGGATTCAAGCTTAGGCTAGGGGTCAAGTTCTTGTAGCTGTTGTGCTTCCTCTTTCACCTCAGGTTGTCCTCCTATCCTTTCCTCAAGTTTTTGTGTCTCTTGTAGTATGGACAGTGTCTCCTGTAGGACTGTTTTAGCCTCTTATAGGTCTAGTTTGGGGTCCTATAGAATTTCCTTCCCCTTCCATGTAGAAGATCTTTTAGTCCCCCTTTAATAGGTTATGGGTGTCTTGGAAGGAGATTCTTTCACCTTAGCAGATGGTGAATCTTCAATGTGAATGGGAGTCGTTAATGAGGACTGAGGTTTTCCTGTTTTAATTCTGGTACTCTTCCTTGCCCTGAAATACATGGAGGTTTTTCTTTTCCTCTTCTACTTCTGCTTGCTTGGTGTACTAAGGGCCGTGAAGGAAGTTGCTGCTTCTCTTTCCAAAGTTCCAGGGGACTCTTCTCTTTGCTCTGCCCCCTCTGCCTCCATTTCTCTCTCTTCTGTCTCTTTTTCCTACTCTTGCTCTGTCTCTTTTTCTACCTTCTTCCTCTCTTGCTCTACTATGTTGCCACTGGCTTCATCTTCTCCTCCTTGTTGTTCTCCCTCGTCACTGACAGTACGATTGACATCATAAGTTAATGCCTTGAATTCATCCTCAATTTTCATATTTCTGAAGACTTCCCATTCTAGAGGGAGTGTAACGATATGGAGGGCTTCTTCTACTAGGATCTTGATTAGGCCATGGTGAACTAGCTAATGTGAATTTCCTTCTTGTACCTTGGTGTTGGAGTCAATGAGGGACTGAAGGAGAAAGTAAGGGATACTGAGCTTTTGATGTGCTGGGATATCCATGCCATATCTCAATTCTTGGATGATTCTGAAATGATATCCATAAACAATGGTGTGCCTCCCCTCACAAGAAATGCATTTGATCACTTGGTAGCTAACCTCATCCCAGGAATATGGTACACTAGCCCTCCTAATTCCATTTTTGTCTTCAACAACGGTTTCATTATCTTGGAAAAATTTCCTCTTGGCAGCCTTGTCAATTGGTTTCTCATCCTTACTCCAAAGCATCCCAAGAGGAAGGGTAGTGACCCTACTTATGAATTCAGGGGTTATTTCAATGGAGAGGCCTCTAATGGTTACAGTAGCATGAGTTCTTGTGTGAGGGATCAGAGAGAGAGCAAATTCATGGGAAATTTCATCATCAAACCCTCTAAACTTCTCAAAGAAATTCATCCAGTTTTCCCTTGTAAATATCTCCACCACTTGAGGATGTGCATGGAGTCTAGTGGAGTTAGTGGGATCTTTTCTCATAAACCCCCCTATCATACTGCCTGTACTTCTTTTTGAAAAACTAAGTATGGAGGTGGAGACAAAGAATTTTGAGTGAAATAGAAAAACAGAGGGGACTATGTTTTTTTAAGAAAACATAAATTTTTTCTATGTATTTCTACCCTCTTAAAGATTCATTTTATCTTTAATTTGAGCCTAACTCTTTCACATTTTGATGTTCAACGGAGGGAATTCATGAACCCTACCTTCGTGCCAAAAATCACATTTCCTCCCTTCAAAATGACTCACTACCCCTCCTATAGAAGCCATCTGTCCCTCCTATAGATTTCCTGTAGGTGTTCCTATAGAAAATGCCGAGAGTAGAAATATGAAGGAAATCAATGGAGGATGGTGGTTACGAGGTTGTGGGGGCATAAGAAGACTACTGTGTGGGTGAGTGACAAGGAGAAACTAAAGAAAAGGTTGTGAGAATGCATGGGGAGGAGTGCTCATTACCTTTTATGGCTCTTTTCGGTTATGGGTGCTGAGCTGGCAAGGTGTATGTTGCCCAAATTAGGGCCATTGGTCCCCACCTACTTGGTCATCATGACCCATCCTCATAATCATCCCTCATTATTGCATTGGAGTTAACACTTCCTCCCACTACTTGTCCTTCACATCTTTTGCTTGAGTTGACTGTGCACACGTGTGGGTGATATCTCCTTTAAGTGGAGTCAACTAAATGAAGGTGGCCAAGTTAACTGGCCACCTTTTCCTCTTTTGATTTCAACCATCTTGTTGCCTTCGTATGATTTCTAATTACACAAATGTAGATAGAGGAGTGATTTAAATACTTACCTGTAATCCAAGTGTATTTGTTTCCATCGACTGTGAGGTGTTGTGGCTTTCTCTGCTACATGCCTTCATTTTTCTTCATGCATGCTGTCTCTGCTTGCTGATGTGTTGTTGTGTGTTTTTGTAGGTTCTTCTTTTGCTGGAGCTGAGCTTCATGTGCCTTTTCAACCTTCAGATGTGCTGCCCCTTGCTATTGGTGTTGGACTTCTATAGGATCAGCTGCTACATGAATTCCTATAGGAGCTCCGGTAGCTGCTTCTCCCCTCGAAAGTTCAGCTATTTCCCTATGCTTGGAACTCGAGAATGATGCTAGAGGTGGAGACGAGTGATGGAGGAATAGTAGGTAAGCTTCAAGTGAAGTTGATGGTGCCTTTTCCTCCTTTTCATTTTTTTTTTTAACTGAAAAAATGTTTTTCTGTGTTTTTTCTTCGAAAGGGAAAAAATAATAATGATGCTTGGAGTGTGATGCAGGCTTGGAAATGATGGCAAGGAGGTTTGAAGATGGTAAGAGGGATTATAAATTCCTCATGAATCTTTTCTTTTCCCTCAAACTACCTTCTGTAGACACTTTTGGCTCTCTGTAATTCCTATAGGAGCCTGCTATAGAAAACATAGTTTTGGAAGAAGAGATATAGTGGGGTGAAAGAAATACCAAAAATGATGGAGGAAGGTGTGGAGAAGATGAGATGGATACTGTTATGAATGTCAGGGTCCCCTTGGCACCTTATTCTGCTCACTGTAGTCCTCTTGCAAACCTGCAATGCAATAAAAATTCATTCTTTTCTTCTCTTTTTTTTTTTAAAACAACTAGGGTGCCTCAGAGAGGTTTTCACCTTAATTGCCTACCCTGGGCGCCTCCAAGGGAGGTTTTCACCCAGGGATCTTATTCTTTTCCTTTTTTTTTCTTTTTTTTTCTTTTTTGACATCATTGGGTCGCCTCAGAAGAGGTTTTCAACCCAATGATGGGACTCAAGCACCTCATGGAGGTTTTCACTTGAGTCCTTATTTTTGTCTTTTTCTTCAGTGAGTGGGTGAAGTGGAAGCTAAGACATGCTCCACTACCATCACAATTTTATTAAAATCTTCCATAAACTCTCACTTAGAGAGGGGTTTCTTGTAGGCTTTCAACTGATGTCCATTGGCAAGCATGGGGATAGCTTCATCATCACTGGTTCTGATCAAACTTGAACCATTGTCATTGCATTTATCGACAGTGTAGGGTCCCAACCATCTTGTCCTTAGCTTGCCTTTTAAATCCTTGTATCTAGAATCACAGAGTAGTGCCCAATCTTCCTCTTGGGATTACTTCTCCCTAATATTTCTGTCATGCCATATCTTTCTCTGGGGTTGAACTACCTCTGTATGGAGAAGGGCTTGCAATCCATATTCATCCAATCCATTGAGCTGAAGTAATCTCTCTTTCTGTGCATGGCTGAGGTCTAGGTCCAGCTGAGCTTCCATCCTTAGGGTATTGAATTCAAACTCTATTGACAATAGAGCCTTCTTCCCATAGACCAGTTCATAGGGTGTGAACCCGGTGGTGGTCTTCCATGTTGTGTTGTAGGCCCAAGTGGCCTCAACTAATTTGTCTGCCCAGTCTTTTCTGTTGCTACTCACTACCTTGGTTAGGATCCCTTCGAATGCTTTGTTAGTGACCTCCACTTTCCCATTGGCTTGTGGATGGTAAGGGGTGGAATTCATGTGTTTGATCTTATGATGTGTGAGCAGGTCTTCAATCAGGTTGGAAGTGAACTGACTACCTTGGTCTATGACCAACTCTCTCGGATACCTAAACTTGTAGAATATGTTTTCCCCCAAGAACTCAACTACTTTTTCTTCTGTCATTGCTTTGATTTCCTTTGTCTCTACCCACTTTGTCAGGTAGTTGGTGCACACAATGATGTAATGTTTCTTCTTTTAAGGGGGGTTGATAGGCCCCACAAAGTCCATGCCCCACTTCTCAAATGGCTCAAAGGTCACTTGAGGTTGCATGGGAATTTCATCCTTTGTAGTGGGTTTCCCCATCCTCTGACACCAATCACACTGGCTAGTGTATCTCCTCACATCCTGATGAAGAGTGAGCTAGTAGTAGCCTGCTTGCAATATCTTGAAGGCAGTTCTTTTTGCTGCAAAATGACCTCCATAAGGCCCATCATGACAGGTCAGGAGGATGTCAAAGACTTCCTCCTCCCTGACACATCTTCTCAAGATCTGATCTAGGCCAAGTTTGAAGAGATTGCCTCCAATCCAGGTGAAAGGGGTGGTTTTCCTTACTGTCTTTCTCTTCTCTTTTAAGGATAGGAGTAGCGGGAATTGTGCTGAAACCAAGTAGTTTGCTATATCAGCAAATCATGGAGAGAGTACTGGTATAGCAAATAGATGTTCATCTGGCATTTGGTCATCCACCATTCCTTCTTCACCTACAAGCAAATTTACTCTAGACAAAAAGTCAGCATCAACATTCTCTTTACTAGGCTTATCAATAATGGTCAAATCAAATTGCTGTAGTAAAAGAAACCATCTAATAATGCGAGCATTTACATATGGTTTGTTCATTAAATATCTAATTACAACATGATCAATGTGCACAAAGGCTTGATAGCCCATGATATAATGTCTGAATTTGTTTAAGGAATGCATGACAGCTAGGAGTTGGTTCTCGGTCATTGTATAGTTTAACTCTTCCTTTGACAAGTTTTTGCTTATAAAGTACATGGCATAAGGTAATTTTTCATCAATTTGTCCTAAGGCTACTCCTATTTGTTTTTTCAAGGCATCTGTGTGAATGTGAAAGGGTAGGGCTCAATTTGTTCCTCTAAGAATTGGGGCAGTCACTAGCTTTCTCTTTAAGGTATCTAGGGATTCTTGACAATTTTCTGACCATACGAACTCAACATCTTTGCCTAGGAGGCCAAACAAAGGAGAGGCTATCTTGTTGAAGTATTTAATGAATCTCCTGTAATATCTAGCTAAGCCTAGGAATCTTCTGCCATCTCTCACCTTTTGAGGAGGTGGGACCCTTTGGATGATGGCAATTTTGTTGGGGTCCACCTGTAGTCCTTGTTGAGATATTGCATGACCTAGCACGGTCCCTTCATTCATAAAAAATTCACATTTTTCCAGACTGAGGAACAGGTTCATCTCAATACATTTATCTAGAACTTTTCCTAGGTTAGATAAAGCTTCATGAAAGTTAGAGCCATAAGGAGTAAAATCATCCATGTATATTTCTAGTGCATCATGAACTAGTTCAGAAAATATACTTAATACGGCTCTTTGGAAAGTGGCTGGAGTGTTGCACAAACCAAAAGGAAGGACTCGGTATGCAAAGGTACCCCAAGGACACATGAAAGTGGTCTTATCCTAGTCTTCTGGGCTAATTTGAATCTAATTGTACTTGCTAAACCCATCTAGGAAGGAGAAAGACTTTTTCCCTGCCAGACCATCTAACACTTGATCTATGAAAGGTAAAGGAAAATGGTCCTTTTTAGTGGATTTATTCAATTACCGATAATCGACATAGATTCTGCACTTACCATTTTTCTTTGGCACTAGAACCAAAGGAGAGACCCATTCACTGTCAGAGATGGAATAGATGAATCTTTCATCAAGCAATTTCTACAGTTCTTCCTTAACAATATCTTTAAGTGTTGGGTTCATCCTCCTTTGAGGTTGCCTAACTGGCTTGCAATCTTCCTTGATGTATATATGATGAGTACATATAAAGGGTGCACTCCCTTCATCTCCTTATAACTCCAGGTGAAGGCATCTAGACGTTTTCTCAGTATGCTGCATAGCTGCTTCTCCTGGGAAGTAGATAGGGATGGATTTATTTTCAATGTTATTTCTAGGCCGAACTCTATATTTTTAACATGGAGAGAAGTGAGGTCGGCCACAAAGAGATCAGTTGAAGGGTTGTTTTTGGTTTCTCTTACTATGTCTTCTAATGGTGATACACTAGGAGGTGGATTTTGAATCAAATTTTCAATCATATCATCCTCATCTTGCTGTTTCCCCCCATGGCGATTTCTAATGTACAAAGTGGTGCATAATAAACTTCATCCTCATCCTCCTCCTCCAACCAGAGAGGTAGATCATGTTCTAGCAAGGGTTGGGCAGGAGGATATATGATTAACTGCATGGAAATGTGATCATTCTTTATGGTCATGTTCCCAGCTCGACAACTGATGTAGGCATTGATTGTAGCCAACTAGGGTCTTCACAGAATGAGAGGATACCCAGTGAGCTTCGCATTTGGCTGGAGAACTAAGAAATCAACAGCATACTCCCAATAATCAATGGATACCATCACATCTTCCACGATCCCCTCAGGGGTCACTATTGAGCGGTATGCTAACTGCAACACTATCGTGGTCTTGGAGCCTTGGAGGTTAAGTTTGAGCATTGTGTCCTTGGTCATCACATTAATGGTAGCTCCTAGATAAATCAAGGTATGTGGGAGCATTGTGCCATTGATGTGGAGATCAACTACTAGGCTTCCAGGGTCCAGATATTTTGGACAGGTTATCTGCCCCAACAACAGGTCGGACATTTGTCCTATGATATTGATGGTTGGGGCATCTCTCTTGCGCCTTCCTAGATGCCTAAAGCACTTCTCTTTGATCAACCTATTGTAGATAGGCACATATTTTATGGCTTGGAGAATTGGTACCTTTAGACATAAATGTTTCAATTCTCCCAGGAGTTCAATCTCTTCTGGGGTAAGCTGGATTGTCATGGATAATCTCTCAGGAAAGGGTGGATTTTCTTTAGGTTCGCTTTCCTCTTTATCTTCTTCAACTTCCCTAGGTGGAGGCTGGCTATCTGGGAGAACTTTCCCAGATCGCAAGTTAATTTCTTGTGTCTCCATAGCATAAGTTGGGAATTATGGTTCCCCACTATACACTTGCTGAGCCTATCTGTTGTTTGGGTTCAGATTTGGCTGGGCAGGCATTTAGGGTTGCCTTGGTAGAGAAGAAGGTAATGGCTATGGTTGGGAAGGTGGTGGAGGCAAAAGAGACGGAAGAGAGTTGTATTGGGGCCTCCACCCCTGATGAGATGCATTCCACTAAGGTTGCGGCTGGGCATAGGATTGAAATGAATGGGTGGCTGGTTGGGCATGATATTGAGATGTGAAATACCAAGGAGGAGGCGTGGACCAGGAAGGATGAGCAGGGGAGTCCCAAGAAGGTATGGAGGTGACTTCATTGGGGTTGTAGTATGCCTAAGATGTCCCTTGCATCCTCTGATGGTATGGTCTAGGTCCATGCGACCTCCTTTGCCTTATGTAATAGATCTGTTCAGTGACTCCTTCGACCCCTCCGTACATAGCTTTAGGTCTAGGAAAGGAAGGGCACTTATCTGTAGAATGATCTTCTTCAAAGACTAAACAAACCTCTATAGAGTTCAATGGGCATTCATTCTTAGGATTCCTCCTAGTGCATCTAGGGCAAAAAATGGCCAAAGACCTCTCTGCTTCCTCTTGTTTCCTTTTGATATGTAAGGTATCCATTTGCATGGCAAGAGTCTACAACATCTCACTCTTGAAGTCTTCTAGCATGTTTCCAATTTCACCTTTAATGGATGAATTGGAAGAAGAGGTATTGGCTATGGGTTGACTCCCCCTACCTTTATTTTTGGTTGCTCTAGAATGGTTTCTAAAAACAGTCTTTATGTCCTCATAGGATAGTTGGTAGATGTCTCCCCTGACCAGTCGATGGAGAGTGTCTAAAAGGTCTTCTTGAATTCCATTGAGCAGGACCAACTTCAAAGACTCAGGGTCAAGTGTACACCTGGCCCTTTTGTAACTAAGCTGGAAGACTCTCCTCATAGTCTTCCAGGGACTCATCACTTCCTATGGTCATTTGGAAGATTTTTTCCTTAGTATCTTTTGACCTAAAATAGTCTTGATACTTGTCGTTAATGGCTTGCTGTATTTGAGCCCAAGTTGTGATGCTATTGCCAGGTAATCCCATGAAATAGCACAGTTTTGCATCTTTGAGAGTAGAAGGGAACAATTTCAACTTTTTCTCGTCTTTTGCATATTCATAAGTTCGACAGATGACAGCAAATTCGAATAAGAAGGTGTCAGGATCTTCTGTATTTAGACCATGGAAGTGAGGTGGGGCTGAAGGACTTATATTCTTCATTTTGGTGTCCCCATTGGTCTACCGAATGAGGAATTTATCCTCTGTTCTCTCTCCATTTCCCCTAGCATTTTTGTTTTCAGCCATTGGCTCCATAGGAATGGTTTCTTCTTCTTCTTCCCCTATAGGTTCTTTAAATATGTCTGACTGTTCACCTAAGGGTTCTTCTTTATTGTAGCCACCGAATAAGAGAGAAGGTTGTCTGTGTGAAGCAGTGGGGGTGTTGGCCAAAAATTTTCCTGAGTTATCTCTATTCCTATGAGGCATGAAAGGAAATATTTTTGGTTGGTTTTAGCTTCTTTTTTCCCACACTGAAAGTACCTGCAGGAACTGAAATTGCGAAAAACAAATTGCAACTAGCTGAAATGAACTTTGTGAATGGAAATTTGCATAATTGAAAAGGAAAGCAAGGAAATGCAGAACTAAAAGAAAATAAATGAAAATTCTAATTTTTTTGAATTGAGGCTTTTTTGATCCATATCAAGTTTACGAGAGATTTTTCAGCATAAATCACATGATATTTCATTTGTCGACGCGTTTCGAACCAACCAGTGTGGTTCATCGTCAGGACAAGTTGAAGAATCATATCAAGCTTTTCATGTAAAATAGTCAGAGAAAAACCTCCAATGGCTATAATTCTCGACCAGGCAACAACTATATTGACCAACAACTAAATTTGACATGACTAGTCTACTTTTTCCGAAATAGACTATTAGCATAATATTGCAATAGGAAATATAAGAAAGTAGTAACCACAGAATACTCTGGCGCTTCCCCGAAAATGGTGCCAAAAAGTGGTGAGCACCAATATTACAGCAAGAATGCTACAAATCCTAGGCTCCCAACTTTACTTTTATCAACCCGGTAGTTCGTAAGAAACTTCGAAGCGTCGGTGCTATATGCACAAGTACTAGTTCTCACTACAGGTTGTCACTTGGTCAGCCGACGCAAGATCACTAGGAGCTCAAGCCAACTTCTATAGATATTAGAAGAAGCTCTATGTGTGATGAAAGGAAAGAAAAATTACTCTGCAGATGCTATTCTAACTACAGAAAGGAGAAAGGCTAGAATGTAAAGCAAAAACTAGTAAACCCTAATTAACAAGCTAATTCTACTTTTGCCAAAAACATTATAAAAACCATGAAATAAATGTAGTTACCTACTCAAGGATGTTAAAAACATCCAACCATGCTATTTCTGGAAGTAAATAAGCAAAAAACATATTTTTGGAATTTTATGTGTTTTTATGTGAATTTAACATGCATCTAATTTATTATGTGTGAGTGTGGCAACGAACAGGTGGCGTTAGAGGGTGGTTTTGGAGCTTGGGAGGATGTAGGATGGTGTGGATGGGTCCTAGGAGGTCTTAGGTGGCCTTCTAGAGGCTTTTACCACACTTAGCCTTCAAAAGAAAGCCTACAAGAAAAACTGCAGGAGGACACAGGAAAACTACAAGAGGAAAATAGGGAAACTATAGGAGGCCTACAGGAGGAGGCCAAGAGCAATTTATGTTGTTTTGAGGGTGTGAGGGTGGGTGTGAAAGGTGGATGAAGGTTGGAATGAGGTGTTAGGGCACCTAAGGTCTACCATGAATCAATAGGAGAGAGAAAGATGATTGGGTTTGCTCAAGGAGAGAGGAAGAAGTTCTATGAGAGATGAAGGAAACTAGGGTAGAATTGAGGGGAGCTTTGGGAGACCTATAGGGCATGGATCAGATGGAGACTGTGATTTTTGGTAAGCTAGCCTACTACTAGAAGAGATCTGCTACATAGAAACTGACAGTCAACCAAGAAAATCAAGCAACCAATGAAATGAGTGCATCCTAGGAAAAACAGGGTTTTGCATTAAAAGGGCCTAAACTATGATGTATAGAAGGAAATGCTGCGAAATGTTGTAAGAAAGGAAAGAATGCAAAAGGACTATTGCAAATTAGGAAGTGAAAATGGTACAAAAGATCTAAAGAAAAGAGAAACTATACTATCAACCTACTAGAAAGCTGCAAACACTAGAAGTCCTAGGAATGAGGAAAATCTGTGTTTTTAGGGCAGCAAGAGAATCTTTGCCTCAAATCATAGTCCTAGAGGGAGGAAGAGAGGCCAAGGCACTATTGCTAGCCTTTTGAATCTACTCTGATCACTACTTAGCCTACTATAGAAAGCACAAATGGAAGCAAACTACTAAATCATCAAAGGCAACCTATTCTTAACCATAAGAGAAATACATCTAACAGTAAACTAATCTACAAACTGAAGTAAAGCATACAAATACAAATAAAAAGGAGCTTGGCTGCTTGGATTGGGCCCTAACCCAAGATCTTCATCCCTTTGAGATAACTCAATGCTAGCTCAAAAAGGATTCCATCTCATTATCAAAACATAGCAAGATTACATAAAGCTATCATAAAATAGTAAGTTGGAAATTTGAGCAGAGTTTACACAAGCAAAAAAGTCAACCCTAGTGAGGCCCTAGGCCTCTCTGCTTATACACCTGAAGCTACCAACAACTTCGTTAAAATCAGGGAGGCTTGGCTCCCAAAACTCAAGATAACTATCAATCATCTTCCACTTGCTCGGCTGCCTTCTAGTGCATGATTTGGTTGCTTGTACTCCGAGTTGAATGAAGGGGAATTTGAAGTGGGGAGCATTAAATTATGGGGATTCCCTCCTATAAGTCCTCTCCTCTATCTACTTCGAGTTATTGTTGCAGTTTTACCACTAGATCCTTGATTTTGACCTCGAAATCCATCAATAATCTACATTAAATACATGTTAGACCACATGGCATAATAACTAACTCAAATCACCCTATAAGCATAAATATAATAAGAAAATCATACAATAAGCTAGGAGAATGGTTGATTTGACTAGGTTAGGAGGTAAAATGAGCCCATATAATTCCCCATTTATGAGGCTTATCAAACAAGTTGAGGAAACCAACAATCATCTGTTCCTACATTGCCTAATGAATGCTCAACTGTGGATACATGTCTTAGATATGCTCTCCAAACCTATCAGATGGAAGGGTCAAACTATATCTAGAGCATGGGATCTCTAGTGAGCTGCAAGAAACAACACAAAAAATGGGATTATCGTCAAGGGAAAAGAGCCTAGATGGCCTCATATCACTGCAAAAATCATTGTTGCCTTCCATGAACTACTAGACAAGGATCACTCTCCTGCAAACCAAATAGTATGCCCTAAATTGATTGATTACTCTATTACATGGGCTTATTTCAATGGCGTAACCCAAGAACAAGAGTGTGGAGGGGGGATTTTACTCCATCTATCTGAAGACCACCACTACAAAATACAAATGGGGTTGGGAGTGGGAACAAACAATTTTGTTGAACTGATCTCCCTCAGGCATCTTTTGCATTTTGCATTGGCACATTCATGCAATAAATTATATATCTTCGGTGACTCCAAAATCATCATAAATTGGTTCAATAACATTAAATCATGCCATGCACATTCACTTAGAAACATATTGGATGAAATTCATATCTTCAAAGAACAATTTAACTCTATTACCTGTCAACATATTTACAGGGAACGTAACTCGACTGCTGAAAAATTATCCAAGGAGGCTACAGAACATCCTAGAGGCCTATGGTTGATATAGTAACAGATTGGTGAAGCATTATATCAATACTATCACCGGCCCTACATTGATAGGGAATATCCTAGGGTGGATAGACCCTATTTTTTTTTTTATTATTATCAACAGTTTGTAGCTCACTTATTTCCATGTTTATGTATATATTTATATTTATGTTATAAGACTTATCAGTATACCCTATGTGGTAATAAAGGAACATAACTATCTCTTTTTAAAATGATTTTGGCCATACTTTATTGTTTATTACTACTTGAAGGCTACGGCCAGCAGAATGCATATGCCACGAGCATATACTACATGTAATTTTTCAAATTAATGGAGAGTTACGATTTTTCCTCGGGAAAAAATATATATTTGAAAAAGTTATGAAATAAAGATGAAGTATTAAAAATTTTAAATTCCATATCAGGAAAAAGGAAAATAATAATTAGAGTTGAAAATTTATATGTTAATTTTATGATGCTTTAATATTAATGATTTTATTTCAGATGATTTTATATGTTAATTTTAATATGCTTTAATATAAATGATTTTATCTCATTACAGGTAGTGGGTTGGGTCCGGAGGCATCTCTGACCACTCGCCTATCTATTTAGAAATATCTGTTCCACCAATCAAGCCCAAGGCCCCATTCAAATTCAACTCTATCTGGCTACAGGATCCCTTGTACATCGACTCGGTCACCAATCTGGCTCAAAGCCAGGGATGAGAACACTAGGTACTTCCAAAATTTTTCCAAAGGAAGGAAGGCCTTCAATACCATTTGGCAATTGCCCCCTCCTGATGGAGGTACTGCAAAAACCTTCCACCAGCTTTCTCAGCTGGGCATATCACATTTCCAACAACTTTTCAAGGAACCTCCTACCACAAATCTTGCTGAGATCATACAAGTAGCAGGGCATTTCCCCAAATTTTTTGACCAGGGCATGGCTGAAGAGATTACTTCTCCAATCACCAAAGATGAACTTGAAGGGACATTAAAATGGTTTTAGAAAGATAAAAGCCCTGTCCGGATGGTTGACCTATTGAATTCTACTTAGCATTTGTTGACCTCATTGGGAATGATCTACTCAATGTTGTTGAAGAGTGCAGGAGTACTGGAAGAATGTATGAGGCCATCAATGTCACCTTCATTGCCCTCATTCCGAAAACTGACTCACCTGCATCCTTCAATGATTTCCTTCCCAACTCACTCTGCAATACCTTATAAAAAATCTCCACAAAGATCATAGGAAACCATCTTCGTCCTATACTCTCCCACCATATTTCCCGTGAACAATTTTTTTCTCCATAGTAGGTAGATCCATGAAGCCATAGGCACAGCCCACGAAGCCATTCATTCTATCAAATCCAAGAATCAAAAAAGCATAATCCTCTAGATTGATCTCGCCAGGGCTTTTGATCGGGTAAGTTGGTTCTTCATCAAGATGATCCTAATCCATTTAGGGTTCCCTCTAGATTTCACATACTGGATTATCTACTATATAAACAATGCCTCCTTCAGTATTCTGATTAATGGCTCGGCATCCCAATTATTTCATGCCAAATGTAGGCTTAGGCAAGGTTTCCCATTATCTCCTCTTCTATTTCTACTTGTGATGGAAGGGCTCAATAGGCTCATTGCTTCTGCAAAAAGGGATGGCTGACTCAAAGGATTTAGAATGAGAGAACTCTGCCACCTCGAACTCTGCCACCTCACACATCTTCTCTTTGTAGATGATGTCTTGATCTTACTAGATGGCAGCATCAGGGATTCAACCTCCTTCCATGATATTCTAACCCTATTTGAAAAAGCTACAGGCATGGCTGCAAACCAGATGAAATCTACTATTACTCTGACTCATACCACCCCACAGGAGGACAGTGCTGCCCATCAATATTTTCATTACCAACCACAAAACCTTTCAGATGGGCTAAAATACTTGGGTTTCCGGATAAAACCCCATAGTTATCGGATTGCTGACTGGATCTGGTTGTTGATTAAAATTGAGAAGAGGTTGAAAACCTAGAACCATAGATTACTTTCAAGAGAAAAGAGACTTGTCCTAATAAAATCAATTTTGTAAGCTATGTCGGTCTATTGGATGTCTCTTGCCTAGCTCCCTTGAGGAATTCTTAGTCACATACAACAGTTATGCAACCGATATCTATGGAATGACCATAAGGAAGGAAAAGCATTTGCTTGGGTAAGCTGGAAGAACATTGCTTTGCCAAAGAAATGGGGGAGGGGGGGTGGGGGTTAAAAGATCTGCCTACATTTGCCCAAGCTCTAGCAGCTAAGATGAGCTGGTCTCTTCTCACTGCAAAGAATATGTGGACAACTGTGACATACCATAAATACATTTGGCTGCAGCAGACATTGGACTGGGTTTGATTACAAGACTGGCCTCGAGGGGGCATATCCATTGTATGAAAAACAATCCTACAAACAATTCCTTTTATAAGAGCTGGCTTGGCTTGGCGCATCAATAATGGATCATCTGTTTGTTTGGGTATCGATCCATGGATAGGTGGGGGAAATAGATACTTACTACATTCGGAGCTTATTCATTACCTCAACCATAGGAATATCATAACGATTGCTCAGATTGTCGATCATGAACAAAGTACCATACTCAGACAACTTTGGCCATCTTCTCATGAACTGAATATCCTAGTACAATGGCAGCATACCTGGGAATCATTTCTAGTGGCATTGTCTGAAGCGCATATAACTCTCAATCAAGACCCTGATGTATTAGTATGGATCCCAACTGAGCACAGGAAATACTCTCCTAAACTAGGCTATAACCATCTTCTATAGGACCGTAAGCCCACACACACTAATGCATGTTGGCAACACTTATGGAAACTAAAAACTCCTCCTCGAGCACGTCTCTTCATGTGGAGCATTCTAAGTAATAAGACTCCCACAAGTGAAGCTCTCATGCACAGATATGTACACGGCTCGAATTGGTGTATCCTATGTAAACAAGCAATTGAAACTAATGAACATCTATTATTTCTCTGTCCATCTTCCACTCAATTCTGGCAAGATGTTACACAACAACTCACTATGCGGAATGCATGGCAGGGCTCTTCTATCCCACAAGCATGGAATAATTGAATTACAGCTCACTAGGGTGCAAAAGCACAATGCTTACCTCCAATTATCAACTAGACTTTATGGCTCACTAAGAATCACCTCATCTTCAAGAATGAATTTGCCCACTGGCCATAGCTCATTGCAAAGGCAGTGGTTGTCTACCATGATATCCCTGATGAGGAAAATCCACACACTCGTAAAATCTCGGGACCTGGTCGAATTGATAAATCGCAGCTGTGGGCATACTTTGATGGGGCTGCTTAACCACATGGTTGCAGAGGGGGTTTCTTGTTATAACTCTCGAAGCAACATTACTACAAAGTCCAATTACGACTAGGGGAGGGAACTAATAATTTTACTGAGCTTATTACCCTCAGACACTTGCTCCATTTCGCACTTGCTCATAACTGCACTTCCATACAAATTTTTGGAGACTCAAAAATCATCATCAATTGGTTCATTAACAAAAATCATTGTCATGCACTATCTCTTCAAAATATTTTGGACGAATATACAATCTCAAAGCAATTTTTAATACAGCTTCTTGTCATCATATATACAGGGAACACAATGAAGATGTTGACAAACTTTCGAAGGAGGGCTCACTACTACACCGAGGCTTGTGGATAATTGACAAACAATAGGGATTAGAGATCTATCAGTATCACCACAAGCCTTACATAGACCTAGAATACTATAGGATGGAAAGGCCCTAAAGTATTATGTTTTTATTTTTGTGTCAATACATAGCTAAAAACAATGTGTATATATTTATGATCTATTGATAAAGAGACATACAAACTGATTTTTCGGTACAAGAAATGGCAAGGCCATCCTTTATTTTTTGATATAGTTATGCAAAGGCCTCAACCTACAGTTACCACATATGCCTTCTAGCATATACTACATGTAATTTTTCCTCATAATGAAATATTACGACTTTTCCTTTGGAAAAAAATTAAGCTACAATATTTATAAATTTAATTTTTATAAATTTTTAACTTTTTCTAAATTTTAAAATAATATTAATTTTCTTAATAAAACATATATTTTTAAATGTATGTATTTATTTTTCCACGGGTCTTGGATAGGACAGTGATTGGGTGTTTGTCAAGGGCACTCCTTGATGTGAAATCACCGATTCAATTCCCCCCCCATCAAGGTGATATATTGTACATGATGAAGAAGTTTTCATGCCAAGCTTATTAAAAAAAGTATATATATAGTATATATATATATATATATATATATATATATATATATTATATATATATATATATATATATATATATATATATATATATATTAATATTATAATATATATATAATTTAAAGATAATTTAAAATAAACCATTTTTCAAATTACACAAATTTAAATGTAAATAAAATAAATACACCATTTGTGTTCATATTTATTTATTCTCTTCCCACTATTTGTACATAGTTGGACATCATCAATTACCATTGGAAATCCATACTTTAAACATCCTACATGACTATCAATACTAAATATCAATATTGTAGCGTTGGTATGTTTCTATTTTTTGGTTGTGTTGTTTATAGGAAAGTTTGTATGTTACCGAGATGGAATGTTGAAAGAAATTTTACTTGAAAAAAATGTATTATGTTTCAATTATTTTGGGAATTTATTTTAATGTATTAAAAACAAAATTCATGGATGGGGTGATGAACTTATAAAATGGAGGCAAGTTAGCATTGCCTCGCCAAGTCAAATGGCTAGGGGACAAGGTAGCACTCCCACATAACCATGTTTTATATGTCATCACATGAAGTAGCCCCATATAAGGACTTTTTTGTCCTTGGAATTATGAGGATCTATGTCATCTACATTGATTACATCTTGAAACACCAGGGCATGGTTGGCCTAGCTTGTGTGGATTTTAATTGTTATTCCTTGTTATCCATCACCTTCCTCCTAGAGTTTTTGCTTAATAATTCCCCTGCTCATCATTGGTCAGATTGAGTTCTGGTTTGTTCTGGTCATCATATCCTCTAAGCACCCCTACAAGTCATCATGTGGGCACTAACCAACCCAATTTTGCGAGTTTCATCTAGGCCAAGTCCCCCAGCTTTGCTCCCCTTCCTACCATCTTTTAATTTGAAATTCCCATTTCCTTGGACAAAGGCTTAATGACATGGAACATTTGGCTCCATGGCGCACTGAGGAGAAGTTCTTGTTTCCATTTACACTCCAAATTTTCTTGCATGTTATTAGTCCTAAAGTAGATCATCTAAACAAAAATTCGATGAGACACTCTAGGCATTAGTATTCTTTGTTAGGAATCAACTTCATATCTGGTTTGATTCCCCTCTATAGTCTCTTTTCCTTTTTTTTTATTGTGTTTTATCTCCAGAATCTCCTCTAAATTTTTCCTGTGTCTAAAATCTATCCCTATAGCCTCTTTTCTTTTATAACGTTATATACCTTCTCTAACATATCCTTATTACTCTCGTGCATCCACATGTGTAACTTTATTTGTTGGATTTTTCCCACTCCTTCTGTCTTGACTGTGAGGTTGTCTCTTTCCTCTTTCTATCTACTTATGTCATCTTCTTATGTGGATTATCTTTCTTGGCCACTTGGCTTCACCCCTCTTCCTTTGACTTTTGGATTATATCCTCGTGTTGATAATTCCATCATTCCCTGACAATGGGCATGTGTCCGCCAAGGTGTCGTGAATTATCGAGAGTGAGCTTCTAGGATCCACTCCTGAACTCACCAGTGCTTGGAAGAAACAATTGCCAAATTTCAAGATTTCGCTCCCGACCCCATTCAAGAAGAACTCGTCCACCTAGAATGTGAAGGAGCCTCAACACGACAACAAATCTCAGGCCCTGAAATTATTGTTAAGTTGGATGATTGTGTTCTAGACGTGCGCCACACTCAAGGCCACTTCAACTAATACATATATATCATCAACCTATACTAAGACATGAAGTTTCTCTTGGGCCACATTTTGATGGGTTTATTTGAGCACAAAGTTGATATTCTTCACTTTTTGGAACACCTCCATCAACATTTGAGGGACATAAACCAACATTTGGATCATATCGAGCAGCACCTAGAAATTTCTCCTTTGACTGGAAGAAATCTAAGCAACAATGAAGTTCCAATTCAAGTCGCCACCACTAATTCTGATCCCTCTACTTAATTCCTATTTTGGCCATGGTCATTTTGTACTATGATTTTATGCTCTATTTTTTTGGCCTATTTGGCCTAAATTTGAATACTCATCTCAATCTTTTAGTTTCTTAACTATTTTGATATCTAATGTCTCTCTACATAGAGTGTAATTTTGGTTATGGTTTGTTCTACGAAGTGAAACATTAACCTAATCTTTTTTGATCTGTCATGTACATACTAGTTTAGAAGGAAATAAAATATTTACCCCACAAAATAATTATTAAAAATAGAATGAAAATATGAAATACCAATAAAATAAGTGTTGCATAATGACTAAATTTACAATATAATGAGTGTAATAAATATGTATAATAAAGTATTCAAAATAAATTGGAATATGAATAAAATATTAAAATAGAACTTTCACATAGCCAATTTTCAATTTTGTCATTATGATAATTTTCAATATTTGATAAAATTAATGGTCATTTTTCTATGTGTATTTCCTTTACTTATCTACCTATCCTTTGTTTTTGGCAAACCATGTATCACTAATGTTGTAAAATCTAGCTTGCATGGTGTAGCCACTACTTTCACAACTTGAATGTGATTTAATTACATTATAATCACATTTTCATAGCAATAATATGCTTAAAATGCAATTGGACATTATCCCATATGTGTTTATAATTTATGGAGAAATTAAGGAACTTTTCTAATTTCAAGAAGGTCGTTTTAGGACTTGTAATAAGACCCTAAATTGATGATCCAATGATATATGAGATAAATAGATTTAAATATTTTAGGAAGATAAAAAAATATGATATGTAAAGTATCACTTATAAAAATATATACAATTGTTTTGTCAATGTGGAAAAAAATATAAATTCAATGGTGAACACAATAAGAGGATGATAGCATGTTCATTCTAGAGGCATAGGTGATTGATTACTCACGCAATCCATTGGAGGGCCATTGAGTATGGTCCAAACCAAAAACAAAAAAATTCCCTTTAGTGACAAGTTGTATCCATAAAAAAAACACCCTTGGGGCCTATCCCACTGTGAGATGAGACCATTACTATCACTAGGAAAATGACTTAGGCCTTATTTGATTTTGGTGCATGAGTGAGAGATCTAACTGGGGATAGGGTGATGAAATCAAGTGATAAATCCACCAAGAGTATTAACTACAAGACTGAAAATCCTATGGAGAAGTTTGTGGGAAATATATAGAGTATCTGTGGTCATTATCCTAAAGGATTGGTTAGTACAGGGGTTTAATTTTGATATTTTATTGCACTAAAGTCAAATTCTCTTCAAAATAAAGTTGTAGAGACTTTCAACATCGATTGTATGGTTTAGACGCAAAAATATAATGGTGCAAAAAGTTATGTTTCAAAGGAAATTAGTTGGACATCAACCGTATGAGTTCAATCTCGATCTCAAATAAATTAAGATTTCAATATGTGGAGGGTAAGAGAAAACAAAAATGAAGAAAATGGAAATTAAGGAAATAGGAACTTGTCAACCTATTCTTGATCCATAAACTAAAATGGACATTCCACTCGATAGTTCATCACAACGGATTTGATAAAATTGTGCGTAAAAGTTTGAAATCTACATTATGAGGGTTTATTTCTCAGATTTCTAGATATGTAAACTATTGTTTATATTTTATGCATGCAAATCATAATGTTATGCAACCAACTCACAAAATAGAAGAAAAGATAGATCAACGACTTCAAAACTAGCCTCTTCAAGGGGGCAGCCTCCTTTACATTACACAAATGAATAATTATTGGATGATACAAATGACAAGACATCCTTTCTATATATATGAGTCTAAGGGGTGCCAATACAATCAAAGCCCACATAACAATAATATTGTAGAGGCACAACAATAACAATAATGGGCTTCTATGGGGCACAATAATAACAACATGGGGACTATATGGGCACAATAATACAATAAGGGGGTTGCACTAATAACAATAAGGGGTTACACTAGTAGTATAGGGACCTAACATGTCCCTCTCCTTCAAAAAGTGTTGTCCTAAATTCTTGAGTAGTTCTAGATGCTTCTATATGAAATTATCATTCTCCCACATGGAATCTTCAGCGGGTAAGTTCTTCTACTTAATGAGATACTCTGAAATTGATCGAGTTCATAGTTGTTGATTTCTTTTTTATGTGACTGTTTCAGGTTCCAATATGATTTTTCCTTCCTTGTCAAGTTGTAGAAATACTGTTTGAACTGGTATCTTCTTGCCTATAACCTTATTTAATCATAAAACATGGAAAACTGGGTGCACTCAGGAAGATGCAAGAAGCTCCAATTTGAATGCCATAGTACCAATCTTTTGTAACACCTTGTAGGACCATAATAATTTGGTGATAATTTATTATCCTTCTTAGCTTGCTTGAGGGACATTTGTTTGTATGGTTGTAATTGTAGAAATACCCAGTCACCTACATCAAAACTTCTTTCATTGTGATGTTGATATGCCTATTGTTTCATTCTATTTTGCACCAAAGTGAGGTTATCCTTTAAGACTTTGAGAACTTGTTGTTGATGCTTGATGTGATCTTCCACTGCTTGAACCTTAGAATTTTCTTTTAATGATGATGTGATGGACAGTGGATGATATCCATAAAGTGCCACAAATGGGGTCATTTTTGTTGCAGTATGGAAGGAAGTGTTATACCACTATTCAGCCAAAGGCAACCATTTGACCTATTGTGTTTTTTTATTAGACACAAAGCAACGAAGAAATCCTTCCAAAAATTTGTTCACTATCTCATTTTCCCCATGAGATTGAGGATGATAAGATGAGTTATGAGTTAACTGAGTACCCAGACAAGAAAATAATTGTCCAAAAATTTCTAGTGAAAATGGGATCTCTATCACTTACAATAATCTTTGGGTTTCCATGTAGCTTTTGAAATGTTTCCATAAATGCAGTAGCAATTGTACTAGCTTTAAATGGATGAGATAATGCACAAAAGTGTGCATACTTGGTAAGTCTATCAACTACCAGCATGATGACACTCTTCCTTTGGACTTGGTTAAACCTTTGATAAAATCCATTGAAACCTCCTCCCAAAGTTGACTTGGAATAGATAAAGTTTGTAACAGACCTGGGATCTTAATTGTCTCAACTTTATTTTGTTGGCAAACCAAACATTTTGCCACAAAATTTTGAATATCAAATTTAAGGCCATCCCAAAAAATTCTTTCTTAACCCTGTGGTAAGTTTTTAAAAATCCTGAGTGCCCTCCTAAGGGAGAGATGTGCAATTCTAGAAGAATCTTTTGTTTGAGTTGGGAATTCTTACAAAGGTATAAGAGATCTATGTACCATAACGAGTCATTTTTCCATCTAAATGTATCAGATGTACTAAAATCTTGTTGCAACTTTTGAATGAGTGCCCAAACTTCTTCGTCATTCTTCCATTCATCCCTTGCTTCGTTTATCCAATTTGATTGGATAATAGAAATGGAACTAAACAATTCTTCCATGTCCTCATCCTTTCTTAAGAGTGCATCTGCAACAACATTTTTCTTCCTTTTTTTGTATATGATTCTAAAGTCATAACTCAACATCCTTGTCACCCATTTTTTTTGTTCTTCTGAAGATAATATTTGTTCTAAAAAGTATTTAAGACTATCACGATCCGTTTTAACCTTGAAGTGTCTTCCCATTAGGTAAGGTCATCATTTCTTAAGTGCATGTAGTATTGCCAACATTTCCTTCTCATAATAGCTTTGTGTAAATACTTTCCTTTGATTGGAAGATTTTTGAAAGCAATGGGTCTTTCTTCTTGCATTAAAACAACATCAATTCCATTTCCTGAGGCATCACATTGCACAATAAAGGTTTTTGTGAAGTTTGGCATAACTAATAGCAGTGCTTGGCACATTGCCTCTTTAAGATGTTCAAAGGGCTTCGTTGCTTCTAGAGTCCAAGAAAATGCATCTTTCTTTAGTAATGTTGTTAGAGATGTTATTATTCTCCCATAATTCTTAACAAACTTGCGATAATACCCTGTCAACCCAAGAAATCCTTAGGGATGCTTTATGGATGTGGGAATTTCCATTCCTTAATGGCTTTAATTTTGATAGGGTCTACCTTAAAACCTTCATGAGATACAATATGACCAAAATATTCCACCTCTTGTACTCCAAAGAAAAATTTGGAGATTTTTTCATATAATTATTTCTCCTCCAATAGTTTGAGCACCCTCTCAACATGTTGAACATGATCTTCCCAAGACTTGTTGTAGATTAGTATATCATCAAAAACTACTAACACAAATTTTCTAAAAAAGGATTTGAAAATGGAATTCATCAAACTGTTGAAAAATAGCAAAAAGAAATTATAAAAATAATATCCAGAAATTCCAATTTTAATTTGTCCTTGAATTAAAATCGAATTTAGTCTCACCAGCTACTTGGAAATAATTTATTCATTCATTATGGATTAATTAGTTGGAGAAATTCAAGTTAGAAGTCTTTCTGTAGTCATGCAAAAGTTATCCCTTAAATTAAGGAGATTATCCCTTAATTAAGGAGATAAGATTGAGTTATATTTGAGTTGTAATTAGTTAGCTCAGTTTACTAAGTCAAGTTTGGTTAAATTAGTTCCAAACTGTTTGAGGAACTAATTGTGAGTTATCAGTCAATTGCTGCATGCATGCACTCAATCAGTGTACTCCAGATAACTGAAGATTCCCTCATCAGAAACTCATGCATGTCTATTCTGAGAAAGACCCAGTTGAGCTAAATGTCAAGGACAGTGTACTATCAGTTGCATGTTTTCTCCTATAAAGGAAACTCATGCATGTAGTCAAGGGAAGGTTCCTTGGAGGACTGCGCAGTTCTGACAGTGTTAGAGAAGTTTTCCACTTGGTGAGGTGAGAATCATCAACTAGGAACAGCGCAAGGAAACAAGAGCTTGGAGGGTAGAGGAGAAGGATTGTGAGAAGCTTTGATTGCTTGTGAGCATCCAGGAGGATTGTACTTAGAGCTGGCTAGATGTGAGAGCTAAGGCTTTGTACAATTCTGATGTATTTCCACCTTGTATGATAATATAGATAGTGGGGGTTTTTAGCTGAGGCTTTCCCCAAAGTATTTTCATGTGTCTTGTGATTCTTCTTCTTTTGGTTATATTTGTTCAGCTCAATCTTTCTCTATCTTTAAGCTTCCGCAAACTGATAGTAGAAGTAGTTTATATTATTTTTCTTTGGTTATATTGCATTATCGAGTTAACCTACAGTCAAATTTTCTACAGAGGTCTCAGAGTGAGATTTGTAGAGAATTTACATAATTTCTACATGCTATCAGAGCCAGGTTTATCAGAGCCATGAATAGTATACGGAGAAGAGAATTCGAAGTTTGAAGTTCGGGGTTGCAGGTGCAAATTGAATTCATATCACACTTCAATGGAGATGGGACCTTATGCAACTAATTGCCCATCGAAGAAGTCCAATAAGGGATCCTCGGAAGGATCGGAAGGTGAGGCATTAGCCTCTCAGTTCAAGATGGACTTTACCCTCATCACATGCATGGTGTCATCGATGATGGGTTGTGTTTGGTATCTTGACAGTGGAACCTCATTCCACATGACTGGTGATAAAATTTTATTCAGTACCTTGGAGGAGAGAGACCTCAAGATTTGCATAGAGATGAGTGACGATGAAAGGTATAATGTTTCAGGAGTGGGAAAAATTGCTTTTCAGAGGGAGCATGGACCTCCTATCACCCTGATAAATGTGAAGTATGTGCCTGGACTAAAGAAGAACTTGGTATCGGTCGCAATGTTGGAGGACAAAGGCTATGATGTGTTTTTTAGTAAGGGAAAGGTTTTCCTTAGACACATCACCATGAGATAGGTGAAACAGATTAGTTCATGAGTTAAGAACTTGTATTCTCTCGAGGTTCAAGATGCATGCAAATCCTTGAGGAGCAAGGCAAATGTTAGAGACTTGGTGGTTGAGAGGGAGAGTAAATTACCTCTCAACATGCAGTCCTAGAAGAAGTCTCAAACAATTGTGGAGGAGCCACAATTGGATAAATGGGCAGAGAGATCACATGTAGCCATACCTCCAGGTGTGAGGTGGGGTGATGTGAAGTGATAGTCCCAAGAAGGCTGAAATTGGGCAGGGTCCATTGAGAGGTTTTATCTCACGGATCGTACCTTGCTATGGGAGCCCAAAGTACATAGTAGTGGGAGGAATCAATGGGATTGATGCAGTCAAAGATCAAAGTGACAGAGGCTAGAGTAGTCAGATACAGTGTAGAGAAGGATTGACAATAGTTCAGAAAGGCAGAGTTAGCCGAAGCACATAGTTTTCAGTTGACAGAGGCAATAGCAGTGAGAGACTTTGATGACAGATGCATCATACTGATTCAGGTTGGATGTTTTTTGTTTCTGGAGTTGCTGGAGAAAAAACACTAGAGAGAAGTGTTGCATGCATAACATTCCAAAGGTTCATGATTGGGATTGAGTTGAATTCCTTTCTTGTTGAGAGGGAGCGTTGAAAATAACAACAAGAAATGACAAAAATAGAATCTAGGAATTCCAATTTTAATTTGTCCTTTAATTAAAATTGTGAATTAAAATCGAATTTAGTCTCACCAACTGCTTGGAAATAATTAATTAATTCATTATGGATTAATTAGTTGGATAAATTCAAGTTAAAAGTCTTTGTGCAGTCATGCAACAATTATCCCCTAAATTAAGGAGATTATCCCTTAATTAAGGAGATAAGATTGAGTTATATTTGAGTTGTAATTAGTTAGCTCAGTTTATTGAGTTAAGTCCAGTTAAATTAGTTCCAAACTATTTGAGGAACTAATTGTGAGTTATTAGTTAGTTGATGCATGTATGAACTCAACCAGTGTACTCCAAATAACTGAAGATTCCATCATCAAAAACTCATGCATGTCTATTCTGAGAAAGACCTGGTTGAGCTAAATTTCAAGGATAGTGTACTATCAGTTGCATGTTTTCTCCTATAAAGGAAAATCATGCATGCATTCAAGGGAAGGTTCCTTGGAGAATTGCACAGTTTTAACAGTGTGCTAGAGCAGTGTTCCACTTGGTGAGGTGAGAATCATCCACTAGGAACAACACATGGAAATAGGAGCTTGGAGGAAAGAGGAGAAGGCTTGTGAGAAGCTTTGATTGCCTGTGAGCATCCAGGAGGATTGTACTAAGAGCTGGCTAGATGTAAGAGCTAAGGATTTGTATAATTCTTCTGTATTTCCACCTTGTATGTTAATACAGATAGTGGGGTTTTTTAGCTGAGGCTTTCCCCAAAGTGTTTTCATGTGTCTTGTGATTCTTCTTCTTCTAGTTATATGTGTTCAGCTCGATCTTGCTCTATTTTTAAGCTTCCGCAAATTGATAGTAGAAGTAGGTTATAGTATTTTTCTTTGGTTATATTGCATTATTGGGTTAACCTACAGTCAGATTTTCTACAGAGGTCTCAGAGTGAGATTTGTAGAGAATTTGCAGAATTTCTACACAAACCTTGAAATGTAGAAGGTGCATTGGTAAGGCCAAAATGCATGACCAAAAATTCATAATGACCCTCATGAGTTCTAAATGTTTTTTTTTGGAATGTCTTCAGTCTTTATTATGATTTGATGATATCCTGAACAAATATTCGACTTGGTGAAGTAAATTGCTCCATGTAATTCATCCAATAATTCATCAATGACATGAATGGGAAATTTATCTTTAATAGTAAGCTTATTGAGCTCCTTATAATTCAGATACATGCACCATGATCCATCCTTCTTGTGTACCAATACCACTGGAGCAAAGAAAGAACTTTGACTGGGTTGAATTATACCAACCTCTAGCATTTATGCAACCATATCTTCAATTTCACTCTTTTGGGCATATGGATATCTGTAAGCCTTGATGTTTGGGGGAACACTTCTTGGTATCAAATGAATAGCATGATCATGATCATGAATAGGTGGGAGGCCTTTGGGAGTCTCAAATAACATGGAATGATTTTCCAAAACTTTTTGGAGATCTAGAAAAATAGATGATTTTGATGTGGGAACCTCTAGTGAACATAATTGTGCAATTACGCCCCGTCGTTCTTTATTTTGAAGATTTTTCATGTTGTTAGAGATGATTATATTTCCTATTTTCCCTTCAATACCCCTTAATTCAACTTCCTTTCCTTCCCAAAAAAAAATTCAAGAAAAGTTATTGAAAATTAAAAGTTATCATACCCAAAGATTGTAGCCATTGGACTCCTAGTACAACGTCAGCACTGCGCATTGGAATGGAAATAAATTCACTATTCATTACATATTCTCCCATGGATAGCTTGATATTATGGCACTTTCCATAACAATTTATGGTTCCTCCTTTTGCAGCCATCACTTGACACTCTGGTGCTGGATATAGGAAGAAATTCAATTCCTTGGCTATCTTACAATGAATAAAATTATGGGTACTACCCGAATCAATCAACATTGTTACCTTTTTCTTCTTGATATGTCCTTCTATCTTGAGAGTTTGAGGAGTGGTAATTCTTGCCAATGCATTACAAGATATGGTCAGATTCATTTCTTATTTCTCTAGGTTGTGCCATTTTTCCTCCTAACATTGGTCTTTGTTTTCCTATTATCCACGTCACTGTACAAAAGAGGTGTCTAGGACTTGTGTTTTTCCATGAATTCCTTCGTAAAAATTTTAAGGTTGATGTCCAGCAGAAACCACTCAGTGGTTTTGAGATACCTCCCCTTACTATGGTCTACAAAACCAAGAGGAGGGTCCCTCAATGTACTTGAGTCGTTGATCTATGAGAGTGGTTCGGGCATGAATCCAAATGGACAAGGCAATAATTTTTACATGGAAATACATAAAATTGTGTGCTACAATTGACGGGGAAGGTTTGCTTCTCTCAAGACCTCGGGCCTTGGGACTTAGAACATAATGTTCCATAGAAAAATGGGGTGAGATGGGAATGTTTCATGGAGATTAATGGGGATTGTTACTGTCTTGGACTCAGGACATCACTGCACTAACTCCGCCAATATGAAAAGGGTTGAGGTGATACATGTGTCCCCTAGTGGGACAAAACCCTATGGAATGATGATGTATCCTTTGACATAGAATGGCATGGCCCCTCCTGAGATTTAATACAATCCTTTGTATTTTAATAGAAAAATCAAATGAAATTTAACAAATGATTTTGCTACCAACACAACCCCTGGCATGGGTTTCAAGGTCCTATGGAACCATGAGGCCTGGAACCCTACCACACTTCAAACCTTAATAAATTTTAATCCATAATGTATTCTTCAAAATGTCATACACTGTTGGAAATCTCTTTTCAAGAACCATCAAGATGAGCACTTTGCAGGAGAAACTGAGAAAATATTCTATACTTAAAACGACTCCAAAATTTCACCTTTATAACCATATCCACCTTTGACATCAATACTATTTTCCAGCCAACGATAAGACCTTTTACATCAAAGACAACATTATTCTAACATTTTCCCCCTTTGGCATTGATGACAACACCAAGAAAACATTTCTACAAAATAAGTGAGTTTCATTGATGGAAAACATTCGTTGTTGATTTAGCTTACTAATTGGATCACTATGCTCAACCTCCCTTGTTTTGAAGAAGTTGTAGCCGAACGTATTAGGAACAACATTATATTCCAATGTTTCTTCATCTCTCCTCCTTTGATTCTAAGAAGCACTTGCACCAACACTACAACCTATTGCCTCAAGATCCTCCTCGTTGTTGAGTGCTCCCATTTCATGAATATGAAATGTTTGCACTTATTACTCCTCCTTTGACATCGATGGAAAAGAAGTAAATTCTCCCCATGCAACTAATCTCCCCTTGTATATTTGCATTCCTGTTGACCTGGAAGCTCCCTTTTGATGTATTGAATGATGAATTGATTTGGAGTGTTTCCTTGCTTCCCCATAGAGAAGATTCAGTTGAGGGGGGAAACAGTAACTACTCCCAATCTCTACCTTAAGTATTCAAATGATTCTCTCACCAAAGGCTTAGTGAAAATATTAGCAACTTGTTCATTTGTAAGAACATATTCCAATTTGACTACCTGATTTGTAACTTGATCTCTTAAAAAATGGGATTTGGTTGGAATATGTTTTGTCTTGGAATGTGAAACGAGGTTTTTGGAGATGTTAATTGCACTTTTGTTATCACAAATTATTGGAATTGGGTATGCATATATCACATGCATGTCTTACAAAGTTTGATTCATCCAAAAGGTTTGAGTGCAACACGAAGCTATTGTTATATTCTACTTCAAGAATAAAAAGAGAAATTGAGGTATGGTTCTTTCTCAATCATGAAACAAGACATTCACCACGAAATAAATCACTACCACTTGTGCTCTTTCTTTCATCTATGTCACCTGCCCAATCTGCATCATTAAAGTTTGTAAGTGAAAAATACTTACCTCTTGGATACCACAGACTATAGTCCATAGTGGCTCTCAAGTATTTGAGAATCCTTTTTGTTGCAAGGGGATGACTTAATCTGGGGGTTGCTTGAAATCTTCCAAAAACACCAAAAATATGCATAATATTTGGTCTGGATGTTGTTAAATACAAAATACTACCAATAAGTGACATGTACATAGTCTAATCTACTTCAGGTGAGTCATCGTCTTTGTTGAGTTTACAACCTTTGACAATTGGAGTGCTAACCAATGAACATTCTCCAATGCTTCACTTCTTCAATACTTTATTGAGATACTTGCTTTGTTAGATGAATATTAATTTATAGGATTGTGCAATTTGAAAACCAAGGAAATAAGAAAGTTCTCCAAGCATAGACATCTCAAACTCATACTTCATATCAACTAAAAATTGTTAACTAATTTTATCTATATCCCTAACAAAAATTATATCGTCAACATAAACGAAAACTAAAAAAAATATCATTTTCAATTTTGATGTATAGGTTTTTGTTTGTTGCACCTATTTTAAATCGAAGAAACCTTGAATACCAAGCCCTAGGTGCTTGTTTAAGGCCATAAAAATCCTTTATCATCCTACAAATATAATCAGATTTGTTTGTTAATTGAAAACCATCATGTTTCTCAATATAAACTTCTTCCTATAGTTTACCATTCAAGAAGATTGATTTGACATCGGCTTGATATATTTTGAAACTTTTATAACTAAAAAAAGCCAAGAACATTATTATGACATTTAGTCTTGCAACTTGAGCAAAGGTTCTCATCAAAATCAAATCTTTCTATTTGAGCATCACCAGTATGGCCTTTTTTCTTACCACTTCTCCATTTTCATTCAATTTGTTCCTGAAGACCCACTTTGTTCCAATGATGTTCTTATATGTTGGTCTTGGAACTAGCTCCAAAGTATGATTTTTCTTGATTTGGTAAAGCTCTTCATTCATGGACTTTAGCTAATGGTCATCTTGGCAGCCCTAAGAAAAACCCATTGGTTATACCATGGACAATAAGGCTGCATGCACTTGAGTAGGGTAATTCATTAATCGTCTTCTTGTTTGAACACTTGTATGCAAGTCACTTACAATCTGATTAGCAAGATGTTTGTTTGCACATACCTCAAGGACCTTTTTATTATGGATTGTTTGGTTCTTCAATGACTTCATCTTCAAGTAGTTCATCGTCATCTTCATCATGGTTGACTTGGTCATTGGAACTGATGTTTGTTGGTTGTTTATCCTCAAAAGAAATGTGGTCATCAATGCAATCAACTATCCTTCTTGAGCTCTTATTGTAGCTTTTGTAGTCATTTCTATTATGAGAATACCTAAGAAAAATACTTTCATCATCTCTTGTATCAAACTTTCCAAGCTTCTCATCATTGTTCTTAATGTAGCACTTGCGCCTAAACACCTAGAAATACTTGACTGTAGCTGGTCTACCATACCATAGCTCATATGGGGTTTTATCATTTTTTGGTTTGAAGTGTGCTTTATTCAAAATCATAATTGTTGTATGTATTTCTTCAGCCCAAAATCTCTCTGGTATGCTTCTTTCACCAATCATAGCTCTAGCTAGTTGTTGGAAAAACTTGTTGGTCTCTTTGCTATACCATTTTGTTTTGGGGTCTTGAGAATTGTAAATTGTCTCTTAATGCCTTGCTTCTTACAGTAAACATTGAATTCATTAGATGTGAACTCCCCACGTTATCTGATATTATGGTCTTTATATTATAGTTAGTCTCATTCTCAACCATTTCTTTAAAAATCTTAAAATTTTCAAAAGCTTTTGATTTCTCTCTTAAAAATGAAACCTAAATCAACCTACTGTAATCATCAATGATTAGCATGAAGTGTAGCTTACCTGTAGGTGTCTAATTCTTGAAGTTCCACAAATATCCATATGTACCAACTGTAATTTATTGCTTGCTATATTTTCCTTGGATTTGAAAGACACAGGTACTTGTTTACCTATCTAACATGATTTGCAAATGGTGTTTTTAGGCTTGGAAATATTTAGCATGTCCCTAACTGCATTTTTCTTTCCCAAATTCACAATCAAATCAAAATATGGATGTCCCAGCCTCCTATGCCACATCTAGCTCTCATTAAACTTGCTTAAGAACCATTTTTCATATTTTTCTTTCAACAAATACACATTGTTATTGAGTCTACCAACTTCAGATACTATTTTACCTGTTGGAAATAATACTGAGAGGGGGGGGGGGGAATCAGTATTATCACATTAATAAAACTTTTTTCATTTTCATAACCAGATTCATATATGCTACTTCCACAACTTCTTATGATTAAGTTAATTGATCTTCAATGAGTGCATTAGAACATTATCAACCATATTATCAGTTAACAGATGCAGTAACATAGAATAGATCGTCACACATAAGGCACACACATGAACACCATGATATAAGGTGGAAACCCAATGCGGGAGAAAACCACCTGCTGCAAGTCATCTCAATCTTCTTCTTAATAAGAAAATCCTTTTTACAATATTTTGTACTGGTGCAGCCTTATACCAGTACGGGAGCTACAACCCCCTTTTCTCTTGTACTAGCCGATCCATTTACTAGTACGCAGGCTACTATCTGCTACAATGCTCCAAAGTTTTCCCTTTAGCTCTTGTACTAGTTTAGATACTAGTACGTAGGTGCTGACCTACAATCTTCTCCTCCAGGTACCACGTTTCATCAATTTTCACACTGGATACACTGAAGCACAACAAATAATCTGAAAGGGCCACATTTCATCCAATTTTCATACTGGACCCAATAACCACATTGAAGCTCATAATCAAACAACTTTCTGAATCACCCAATCACTAGATCAATACATATACAATGAGAGTCATTAATCAGATCTAGTTCATCAGATCACATAAAGATACACTCAATCACTTCTCATACGGCTGTCATAAGATCATAATACCAGAAACTAGACATCACTTCAACACCCAGAACACAACAATGATAAACAAAGATTTTAAGTGAAGTAAGCACCCTGCTCAACTGCTCGCCTGCTTACGTACTCACCCTGCTCAACTGCTTGCCTGCTTACGTACTCACCCTGCTCAACTGCTAGCCTGCTTACAAGTACGCACCCTGCTCAACTGCTAGCCTGCATACAAGTACGCACTCTGCTCAACTGATAGCCTGCGTACCTCGCTCTGAGTCCATTGAACTGCCTGCGGTCATCTGCACCTGAAGCCCTTCTGTGCCTGCGTACCGGCGCACCTGAAACCCTTCTATGCCTGCGTACCGGCGCACCTGAAACCCTTCTATGCCTGCGTACCGGGGCACCTGAAACTCTTCTGTGCCTGCGTACCGACGCACCTGAAACTCTTCGCTCCTGCGTATGTACGCACTTTTTTCTCACTGTACCTGCGTACCTTCGGGCATAGATGATTTCAAGACTTCAGAAAGAA
>APFE031298486.1:0-25655 GCA_000404065.3 Pinus taeda | reverse complement strand
TCCATCACCTCTTGACTTAATCAACAACTACTAAAAATCACGCTTAATATAAAATCAATCTAGCAAATTTTTTGTTTCTAGGGCTCTGATACACCAATATAGCTTAGGCTAGTATCTTGGAGTAGGGAGTAATTAACTCTCCAAGATAGTAAAACAAACGAGTAGCTTTATCTTGTGGTAGGAGAAATCCAATTGTTGCATCTATGCTCTGGCAAAGCTCCTCTTAAAGGAGAAGCACGAGATCGTGTCCGAACCAGTGTGGGAATCAATCCTTCCTCATTGGGAACGACGCCAGATATTCACATATTACAAATGGTAAACTTCGGATTATTGTCGAGGAGCCTAAGGTCACTTGTTGGTAAACCTCGGTTTATGTCGAGGAGCCTTCAAGGGTATTGAGCTTGCTACTCTGCCCTTGCGTGCGTATCGGATCGTAGACTGTTCCCCCAGGTATATTTGTTTCTATTAGTAACCTTAGTGACCATATTCTCTAGGATTCTTCCTAAGGCATGACAAGCATCAGATGGAGTATAGTTTCCAAGTTGGTTACCAAGTCTGGCTGTATATCAGCAAGGACAGGATGCAAGGTGAAGGTAAAAGCTGAAGCCTATTAGGTATGGACCTTTCAAAATACTTGAGAAGATTGGTGATAATGCTTTTCGCCTTGATCTCCCAGCTCACATGCACATCTACTCAGTCGTAAATGCAGATTGCTTGAGATTGTTTGAACCCTCATTGATTGAGGATCCCAAAGAGCAGAGTCAATTGCCTTCTATTGATGACCTGGTACCTGAATATCTTAATAAATTGAAGGAAGACACAGTGCTGGATAGGAAGGTGAGGACAACGCATAGGGGAGATGTTGAGTACCTCAGAATTGGACTCAAGGGTTCAAAGCCGAGCAGTGCAAAGTGGGTAGAGATTGGACAAGTGAGAAAATTGTACCCTCACTTAGCCGATGCTTGAAAACCAACTTTTGGTGGTCCAAAATCTTTTTCAATGGGAAGGTTGTGATTCGAATTGGATCCATGAAGAAAAATCAAAGCACTGTGACTGTATCAGGTTGGGACAAACTTCGAATTCAAGAGCACAAAGCGATCAGAAAGACCTCTGAATAGTGGCAGTTGGCAGGCAGCGTGGAACGACAAGGACCTCAGTCAAAGCGCGCTAACCGAGGCCCAGGGAGACTGCGCAGGAGGTGAAACTGGCACCTAGGAAGCCAGGATTAGGAAAATGAGGTTGTTTCTGATGTGCGATTAGCTGGGCATCGCTTGGCAAAACCCCTCAAGAAGGAAGGGCCTCGAGTGCTCGGTCGCGTGGAAGTCAGGAGAACCGTGGGGAAAAGTTCTAAAAGCTAAAGGTGGGATCTGCGCTCCAAAACTGGCGGTATTTATCGAAGGCACCCTTGGGTGGTAAGCAGATTTGGGGAAAAATGAGCGATTCCACTTAGCACCCGATGCATGGCAGGTAGAGAGAGAAAACCGCTGCTCATCATGCGCTAATGGTCAAGCAAGTCAACCGCAAAAAATGAGCAAATGACGTTGGATCTGGGGGCTCCAAATCTAACGGCTGAGAAAACGCCTGATGGAAGAACTGAAAGGGGATTTAGCCACAGCAGAAAGAATTTTGACGTCCGATTTGACCACCGAGTTGGCGGATGACTCATTCCACAAAGTAACGAAAAAAAAAAAAAACTGAACCGACAAGGAAAAGTTGGTGCATTTCGCAAGAGGACAAGTGTCCACTCCTTGTGAGCCGTTGATGATGACGCCAAGACAGTGAATTCCAAGCGAGTAGTAGCAGGCGACCCGATGGAGGAAGAAGAGGAAGCGAATAGTCATGAGATTGATTGGCTTTAAAGCCAAGAACAGACACTGAGAGGAGAAAGCGAAGAGAAGAAGACAAAGACAGAGAAAGGAAGAGATAGTGAAGCAAAGAGCAGAAAGGCAGAGAGCCAAGTTGACCTACAGCATAAGGCAGCATCGAGCAATCCCTGAGAGGATCTGTCGGGAATCGAGCACCACATTGGGCTGCTCCCATTAAAGACCAGAAAGGTCAAGTTTTGGTATGGAAAAGAGTCTGTGTACTCTAGTGGCTTGGGGGATCCAAGAACCACCCTACCAAACATTGTTCTATTCATGAGACTCAATTTGAGCTCCTCATTGTAATTCTCTGCTTTAAAGACATAATAAAAGAAGGCCACCACTGAGAGCTGGACTGGAGACGTAGCCCTAGAGGATAGAGTGAACTCCTTATTAATTGTTGTGCTCTTGTATTTGCTTACTGTGTTTCTCTGCTATTTTCCATATTTCCAGTGTCTGTGTATTTCGCAATCTGATCGATCCGTTGCCTAAAATCACATAGACACATACCAGCACGTGAGTCTATAATACCTTCATTCAATAGTTAATTAACTGAGGTCACTCATAGGGTGATTATCAAATCAGTTCTTCAGTCAATAGAGAAATTGTGGGGATGGATTCCATTTCTTTTACAAACTTCTGTTGGTCTTCAGTTCCTGGCTATTTATTGCAGGGTGCAACCAAATCCTGGAATGTAGCTAGCTCAGGTGGAAAGGGTGGGTCTTTTTCGCGACCCCCTCCTGGGGCCATGGCTTTGTAGTTGTGTGCCGTATCGTGGTTGATTGTGGCTCCTCGCACGCTCTCCCGACTTCCTCCTACCGATCGCGAAGGTTGCACTAGATCCCGCTATCAGGTCCTCGCGCACAGATGAAACACTTTTTTTTTTTCTTTTTTTCTTTTTTTTTTGAATTAGACTATTCTATTATGTACAGGAGACCAAAATACAGTTACAATCAGGCTTTACAGCGGGATCCTACTGCTAGAGATAATGGCAGAGAGGCTCAACCATTTGACCATGCTTGCGATTAGGACCCAAAAAATTCCCACGCAGGGGAGAACCAGAGAAATTCCCACGCAGGGGAGAACCAGAGGAATTCCCACGCAGGGGAGAACCAGAGAAATTCCCACACAGGGGAGAACCAGACCCAAAACAGTGAACTAGGCCCAAATGTAGAACAACAATCCCACGCAGAGGAGAGCCACTGTGGCCAACTGTCTCATTCCCAAAAAACCAGCCATCTGTCTCATTCCCAAAAAAACCCAAAATCATTGACAAAATGACACGTCTACGGCATAACCAGCCTTGACAAAACGACACATGAACTAACAAAGACAATTGGACGAGGAAAACTTGACCAAAGACAACTCGGACCATGCATCAGTGCCAGAATTGGAGCAACGAGCTCTTCCTCCAGGTCCTCCTCCACGATCGGGCAGGGTCTGTAATAGTCCTCCTCCAGCTCCGTGGTTGCAGCTTCCTCAGCCTCTGCAGGTGGACGTTCACTGCCATCCTTCTGAGGATTCGGCTCCTCAACGGAATTTCCTTTGTCTGCCTGGCCCAAGTTAGCCTCGTGGATTTCGTCTCTCCGAGGTGCAAGATCAGGCGGAGAGCTGGTGCCTCCTTCCTCCTCAGATACATCAATAAACATAACTGAAATGTGGGCGTTAATACGCGGCCGAGTCAGGCAACTGTCAAAGGAGAAGATGGCGGAGCCAAAGAAGGGTGCGTCGGAGGTGCCAGGGGAGCTAGCCTCCAGGAATTGGGTAGGCCGAGAGGGATTTGAGGCGACAGAGCTGGGGCAGTGGCAGAAGCAGTGACAGTGCGACAATGACAAGGTGGGTGGGTCTCCTCCGCAGCTGGGCGTTGCGAGGTGCCACCTTTGCTGGAGCCCCGACGGCTCAGCATCCTTTGGAGCTCACTGACCATACTGGCAGGGAAGTTTAGGGAATGATTCAGCTGAACAAGCAGGTTCGAGTTGTGACAGTACAGGGCAGAGCCTGTGTTAACCAGAAATTGGATGCAAATTAACCAGAGATCAGAATGCAGATGGACAAGGACGCGGAGAGGGCCGCTGTAAATAGAGCTTCCAGCTCTACCTCGGTGGTCGTCCGCCATAATGGTAGCTATCACATCCATCACAGAGCAGAGAGGGGTAGCGCAACCGAGGGAGACCGGAGTGTTAATGCTCTCGGCCTGCCATCTTGTGGCTGTTAAAGCCACCGTCCGGGAGTGACCAGCTCCTCCATATCCCAAGTGAGCCTTGCGCGTGATGGGCACGTGACCTTCACGAGACCCCTGTCCCGTCAACCCTATATTGCTAGCTGGCACCCGCATCTGGGAAGATGAAACAGTATTTAAGTACTAAAGAAGTTTTTCAATATATGGGATATGGGATCATAAAAACAAGGAAAAAAAGTTCAAGATTAAAGATAAATAGCCCAACTTCCTCATAAAACCTCTTCTCTCATGCATAAAGTCTCTCTAGGGTTGAGAAATGGTGTCCTTGTGTTTAATGCTCATCAATGTTGAGGAATTCAAAAGTATCTTTTTAGACAAGAGGTAATTTCGATGACCAACTACAAGATAAGGCATTGGAAACTTTAGCAAAGTTGTGATTGTTCCCTATAGCACATACAAGCAAATTGACTCAACCATATAAAAAAGTTCGTTATCTCAAAGAAAACAAGAATATTTTATATTAAAAAAAACACAAGAAATATATGTACAAATGCATGCACAATGGAAGTTTCAAAGTCATCTCATATAAGGGTTGACAAGAAAACATGAACAAAGATTTGGGTTGTAAATTTAGACAACAATCCTCATCCTTGAAAAAGTTAAGAAGGTAGGAAAAACAGAGAGAGCCTCATATTTTTGAGCATCCACAATTCAACTCAATTTGCGGGTACACAAAAGTTTGCTTTCAGTGGATTATAAGAGTTGAGAGCAAACTTCTCATTTGGACTGTGAGGGAGCCTAAAAACTTTGAATCTGATATGGAAATATATCCAAACTTCTTTACAATATAGAGAGCAAGGCAACTAGCATAGAAATAAGTTATATTAAAATTCATGGATGACCAAAGCTCAATGGAATGGAGAATCTTAGAGTATGTTATATATAGTCAAGTGGAAATTACAGTTATCTAAAAACTTTAAAAAAAGACCTTGAGAATGCATTCCTGTAGCTCTTGAACCATCTACCCAAAAATTTTATGGTTTTTGGAAATTACATTGCTAATCTGAATTTCACATTCAATGAATGCATGCACAAAGGTCACAGCACCGCAATGGCGGAAGAGTTTTGAAACCCTCTAGAATATTTGCCAACCACTAAAACTCATCAAGAAATTTTTAGTATCTTCTCTTATCCACTACAAAAACTAACAAGTAATGGGGGCAAGCATTGGAAGCCTCTTCGACATGATAGAGCATTATGCGCAATCCAATAACGTCACCCCAAGTGGATAGCCTAACTATAGGAAACATACAAGCCCATATGACGACCATAAATACACAAATAAAAAAAACAATTACATAATATGTTGGAAAGGGACACCCACATGGATTGGCATTCCAACATGGCAAGCAAAGGAAAGGCCCTTTCATAAAGTGGGTAGGTACCCTGCAAGAGAAGGTAAGGCTATCATGTTCATGTTATAGCAAATGTTCATTTATTGCTTTATTTGTATAGTGAAGAGAAGGCACTTTCATGTCCAGAAAATGGAGGGTTGACTTTTTCTTTTAAAAAATGAGAAAGTTGAGCTGCATTCAAATAAAGTTAAACCTTGAGTTAATAGTAATAAAAAATGGTAGGTTCAGAGTATTCCATTTAACTATGATACATGACCAATTGGTCCAAGCTAAGAATTTCTTAGATTTAATGGAAAATTCCTTAGAGATATTTGATCCATATTCTAAAAGATTTTTTGTTGTTACCTTTTCAACAATCTCCAAATATACTAAAACCATACATCAAGCCCACCAAGCTACCTCATCAGAAATTGCATACAAGGTTGAAAAACCACCGAAGACTAACTTCTGAAAATTATCTGTCCATTAAATCATTAATAAACATCCAAATATACTAAAACCATACATCAAGCCCACCAAACTACCTCATCAGAAATTGGATACAAGGTTGAAAAACCAGCAAAGACTAACTTCTGAAAATTATCTGTCCATTAAATCATTAATAAACATTGGTATTAGATTGTTTATCTGTTCATTAAATCATTAATAAACATTGATATTAAATTGTTTGCAAACATTTGGCAATACTATACAACACATAAATTAGACCAATGCAAAGTACGAATCGCCACGAGTATGTCATTAGCCACATAATTGGTCAATCTAGTAGATATGAGGTTAAATAATGGATAAATTGCAAGCTTATTCTCTTTGGATATTAGGCTAGATTGCCTTTGCAGATTCTCCACTCTGTGAAGCCATCAAAAGAATAGATGAAAAATCCAACAGTTACATCAGGTCAGACAAAGCTAAGCCTAACCAAACAAAACATGAAGAAATATGAAGATGTGCATCCTTCTTGTTGGTTCTGAGTCCTAACTTGATCTTTCTATGCTCAAGATAGACTCTGCATCACAGGTTTGAAATGTCGGCATGAGTTTCTCAAACACAGTGAATCTGGAAACCCAAAATATCAATACACGACATTGATTTCAGAAGGCTTTGAATATTCTCAAAATATTACATGAGAATAATGTAATTTCTCTGGATTCAGCTGGTCCACGACAAAGATATACTGGAAGTGAATTTGTACTATGGATCACTATAAACAAAACAAATGATTCTATTCACTACGTACTAGTAAATTTTTCAATATATTGGATCACAAAAACAAGGAAAAATAATTCAAGTTTAAATATAAACACCCTAACTTCGTCATAAAGCATCTTCTCCCAAGCATAAAGTCTCTGCAGGGTTGAGCGATGGCTTCTTCGTGTTTAAGGCTCATCAGTGTTGAGGAATTCAAAAGTATCTTGGCCGACAAAATATGTTTTCGAAGACCAACTCCAAGACAAGGCATTGAAAACTTTAGCAAAGCAGTGATTGTTGCCTATATGACATAGAAGCAAATTGACTGAGCCATATAAAAGTTCTTTATCTCAAAGAAAACAGGCATTTTTTATATTTAAAATCAGAAAAACTCACATATGTATAGATGCATGCATCATGGAAGTTTCAAAGTCATCTCATATTAGGGTTCACAAGAAAGCGTGAACAAAGATTTGGGTTGTAAATTTAGACAACAATCCATCTGTAAATTTAGACAACAATCCTTATCCTTGAAGAAGTTAAGAATTTCTGAGGTATATACCGTTAACTCAATTTGTCATTAGTTATAAATAAGCGGGTACACAAAAGTTTGTTATCAGTAGATTATAAGAGTTGATACCAAATTTCTCAATTCGACTGTGCGGGAGCTTGAAATTTGAATTTTATATAAAATATATCAAAAACTATATAAAAACCACAAACCAAGGAAACCAGGATAAAAAGAAATTATATTAACATCCATGGATGACCTGGGATGGAAAATTACATATAGTCAAGTGCAAATTAAAGTGATGGATATCTTTACTCTTAGGCTTTGCCAAAATTATGTTTCAAATAGACCTGGCTTGTATCTAAAAATTTTGAAACCTCTTTACCTCCTTTAAAAGCCTTGAGAATGTATTCATCCAGCTCCTGGACCATCTCTCCAAGATTTTTTTATATTTTCTGGAATTACTATTGCTGAATCTAAATTTAGCATTCAGTGGTTGCATGGACAAGGTTCACAAACCTAGAATGGAAGGGTTTTGAAACCTTCAATATCTACAGAGATGTTTGCCAGCCACCAAACTCGTATTATTTTATTTACTACAACAACTCACAAGCAATTTTATTTTTATCCTCTGAACCCAATAGTATTTATGTATTTCAGCCCAAAAAAACCATATGTTCTACATCAACAATTACCTTTTCTTGGCAACAACACAGTACTGAAGGTTATATTTTTAAGTGATAGGGACACCCCTGGAAACGTCTTCAGCATGGTGGAATATACAAGCCCATACGACGACCATAAATACACAAATAAAAGAACAATTTCATATTTTATTGGAAAGGCACACCCACATGCATCGGCATTACAACATGACAAGCTAAGAAAAAGGCCCTTTTCACAAAGTGGGTAGGTACCATGCAAGAGAAGGGAAGATTATCATATTCCTGCCAGAGCAAATGGTTATTTATTGCTTTAGGGAAGATTATCATGTTCCTGCCAGAGCAAATGGTTATTTATTGCTTTATTGGTTATTTTTCCAACTGCTTTCTCACTTCATTTAAGTGAGAGATGTGTATAAATGACAAAACAAACTATTCAATTCCTGTACATGTTCAGTATTTATCAATGTTCAGTGGACTCAATAGTAGGGCACTCCTTAAGCGGGCACAAACAATGGAGTCACTCATGTTAAGATATTTTTTTAGTGTTCACCTTCTGTTAGTGAATGAATCAATCAACACATGATATTAGTCGCACCTCCATTATAAACATCTTGAGCCGCGCCATCAATAAATAATGATCACTATCTGTCAGTAACAGTCAGCAATGGCACGCTTTCAAATGCTGTACACAAGCTGTAACTTAAGCACTAGAGTAGAACAGGGTATGCAGGAACACAGGGTCTACTCCATTTAGGCTCAAATAGTTCTATAACTAAAATGGCAGATGCAAGAGCATCTACAAGATCATATTTCCCTGCTGCTTGGACATCAAGCGCTAGGTGTTTTAGATGTGGGAAACCCTGCAAAGGCCAGAGGAAAGATCCATGTTCTGTATGCTCTCTCCCTTCTAAATGGAGGTAATGGAAGTGGAGATTAGTCTAACCATTCACCATTAACAACCAGGATAAGCTTTTTTTCTTTTTGACAAGCTCGCCGGAATCTATACGTTAGATTCTGTGTAAATCTTGATCCAAGGGTGGCCTGTAGCAGTAGAGGAAAATATTGTCAGAATGATTGAGTGGTATATTGATAATTGAATCTAAGAGAAAATAAAGATAGCACGTATATGCAGAATGTTTAATGCCCAGCAATTCAACAATTTTACTTACTGCAAGTCAGCAACAGTCATCAATAGCAATGGCATGCTTTCAAAATGCTATACAGAATCTGCGTTTTATGTGAGACGACCACTGCAGTGGAACAGGTCCTGCAGGAACACACGGTCTGCTCCTTTTTGGCTCAGATAATGTCATCTGTGAAATAGCAGCTGCAAGGGCATCTACAATTTCACATGTCCCTGCTGCTTGGATATCAATCCCCGGCTGTCTTAGACGTGAGAAACCCTGCAAAGTCCCATCTCCATACTCTGTTGGAATTGAATTTGCTCTTTTCTCCCTTTTATATGAAGACAATGGAAGTGGGGTTTCTTCTAAGCATTGATCCTTCACAGCAAGGAAACAGTTTTTCCCTTTTGGAATGCTGGGTGGAATATTTACATTAGACTCCGTGTAAGGAATGCTGGGTGGAATCTTTACATTAGACTCCGTGTAAAACTTGATCCAAGGGTGGCCTGCAGCCACAGATGATGCAAATATGGTCATAATTACATTTTAAGAGAAAATAAAGATAGTAGATATACAAAAATATTTAATTATCAGCAATGCAACAAATTTACTCACTCAGTACTTCCTGCGGAGAAAGTCTCTTTTCCACATCCCTTGAAAGCATCCTTGATAGCAAATCCCTTGCTAGCCCTGATATGGGCTGCCACACTTGAGAATGAAAATCTAACTGTACTAGTTTTATTGCCTCAAATATGGCTTCAATAGATCCTCCTCGAAATGGTAATATGCCTATCAAAAGGGCATGTAGGAGGACACCAGCCCCCCAAACATCAACCTTTTCTGAATAAGTCGTCCCTGCCCAAACTTCAGGGGCAACATATGAAGGAGTCCCTACCACTCCAGATAAATTTTGACCTGTTTGAATGTGAAAATGTACTCTCAGTCAAATACATAAAGAAAACTGGTGAATTATTTAATAATGATGATAATGTTCTTGTGTACATGATAAATTTTGACCTGTTTGAATGTGAAAATGTACTCTCAGTCAAATACATAAAGAAAACTGGTGAATTATTTAATAATGATGATAATGTTCTTGTGTACATGATAAATTTTGACCTGTTTGAATGTGAAAATGTACTCTCAGTCAAATACATAAAGAAAACTGGTGAATTATTTAATAATGATGATAATGTTCTTGTGTACATGATAAATTTTGACCTGTTTGAATGTGAAAATGTACTCTGTTTGAATGTGAAAATGTACTCTCAGTCAAATACATAAAGAAAACTGGTGAATTATTTAATAATGATGATAATGTTCTTGTGTACATGTTTAGTGAGAACAACCACAAAGGACAAACAAATACCTTTTGCAAACCGCGTGGACAAGCCAAAATCAGCTAGCTTCAGTTGTCCAGAACTGGTTCTGAGAACATTCTCAGGTTTAATATCCCGATGGACGACGCCCAACTCATGACAGTCTGCTGCCTGATGCTCGGAGTAGCATCCAGTCCGAGACATCTCGTCAGTGAGGCGTCCACCAGTGCATAACTCCATCACAAGATGCAAAGATTCTGCATCTTCATACACCGCTCGGAGTGTGACGACATTAGGATGGCCTGACAGATGCTGCATAATCTCAATCTCCTTATACACATTTTCTTCAGTCTTTTTTGGCAGAGTCTTACAGGCGAGCTCTTCCCCAGTCGCTTTGCTCTTGCATATTCTCACCAGACCAAATTTGCCTCGTCCTAATTCGAGGCCGAAATCATAATCTTTTTCAATCTTTCGCTTCCTACCAGTCCGAGTAGAAGCAAGAATACAGCCAATCTTTCTCTTCAATCCTCTTTCTGGTGGAGTAGGGAAACAACCCCTTCTTGAAGGAGGAGGAGCAACGGAAGCTGCTGCAGGATGCAGATCTAAGCCCTTTGTCCGCTTCCTCTGCTGTTGGAAAGAAAGATGCGAGGCTAATGATGTGGAAGACTCACCATCATTGCGTAGACGAGCCGTGCTTTCTAAATTGGCACGGTCAACTGCTGCTCCTCTGTTCCGCTTCCTTGGTAATGAATCCATTTGAACTTTGGACTAGTTTAACCAAAAGATCTGGTGCCGCTCAACCAGATCAGAAGCAAGGAATGTGTATGATAAAGAGGAGGCTAGACTCCAATTAATTGCTGTTAAACAATACCGAAAGATCCGGGGCTGCTCAACCAGAGCGGATGCAAGAAATGTCTATGGCAAAGAGGAGTACTGATTGAGTACAATTAATTGCTGGGAAACAATACAATCTGCGCACACAAACAAATAGCCTGTAAATAAAAACTAAACCACCTGTGCATACCATTCGTCAACTACAACATGATAAAGAGTCTTAGCTACCTATTACATGACAAGTTCATGCAAATCAGAATTCTTAATCTATCGCAGCATTCTGTTCACATCTAGCTTCAACGGCTGCCGTTCTTACAATTTTATTGAAGAAACGTTGCACTAAGGGGAGTACCAAAAATTTACCCAAAATTTCACTGAAAATATACATTAGGCACATCACAGTTCACCTTAAACCCCATGTTAATTTTGCCACCGTTAAATTACAAGTCTAAGTCTAGATTCCATTTAAGTTCTTAAAAAATAAGGATAAATATTAAATTACTGGTGTAGATTTTATTTTAATTTTGGATAAATAACTTTTTAGTCTAAAATATATTTATATTTTAAAGATTTTGATCCCTTTAAATTTTGGGCAGATTTGGAATTGAAAGATCTATGTTGATTTATTTATTAATTAATTTATAGTTATAAATATAATTTTATTTTGACCAAGTCAAAATGTATGTTAAACAGTGGATTACAACATGTACCATAATGTTTTTATTTTATTTTATTTTATTTTTATTTTGAAACAGTAAAAACATTTAACAAGATATTAGAATATCTCTACTATTAGGACATGTACCATAATAGACCAGAAAGAATGATATGTTTTTTTCTTATTTTATTTTATTTTTATTTTGAGCTAGTCAAATATTTAACAATATATTACATCATCTCTACTATATTAAGCTGGAAAATACTATAAACTCAATAAAACTTTAAAGATTTTTCAAAACCCGTTTCAAATTAGTAGAATCTATCAAAAAGTCTTATCAAAATTCAGTATAAATTATTTTATTTTTATTTTAATTTTAAATTCTTTTCAAATTATTACAACCTATCTACAACTATTAATCTGGAAAACACTGTAAATCCAATAAAACTTTAAAGATTTTTCAAAACCCATTTCAAATTAATAGAACCTATCAAAAATTTATAAGAAAATTCAGATAAAATGAAACTAAATTCTTTTTTTTTCCATCTTTTCAGCTACTTCAAATATATTTCAATCCTCTTTTTCCAAAAAAACCCACAATCTAATAAATTAATGAACCATTTACATACCACTGTAAATGAACTGAAACCCATTTCAAATTAATAAAACCTATCAAAAATTTATAAGAAAATTCAGATAAAATAAAACTAAATTCTTTTTTTTTTCCATCTTTTCAACTACTTCAAATATATTTCAATCCTCTTTTTCCAAAAAAAACCCACAATCTAATAAATTAATAAACCATTTACATACCACTGTAAATGAACTGAATTTCTTGGCCTCCAAAATATGAATGAAGAAATCCAGCGAGTGCGTCAAAAGATTTTGAAATCCTGGATGTTTATTGCAACCGCCGACGCTCGTAAAGAATACTCCGTTGGGTACTCTTACTACACTCATATGAGAATGTGCAACACAACATCTGTTATATATATTTTCTCAATATAATATAATACATATTATGCTTTTTTTCTTCTGAAAAAAAAAAGAATACTCCGTTGGGTATTTATATAAATTGTGTATCTCACATCGTATAAACTTTTGATCCAACGTGCCTCTCCGGCGTCAGAGAAAGTAAGATAATCCCTTTCATTGGGCAAATCTCTGCCACCTCAGCGTTTATTCCCTCAATTTCTTTATTATCGCAGTCCGTACACTTTTCCACGTGTCAAGTTCAACTGTCAACCGAAGTTTTCATTCCCTCTCCAAAACTAAATTTTAAATTTATAAATTGTGTATGTCACATCGTATAAACTGTTGATCCAACGTGCCTCTCCGGCGTCAGAGAAAGTAAGATAATCCCTTGTCAGAGAAAGTAAGATAATCCCTTTCATTGGGCAAATCTCTGCCACCTCAGCATTTATTCCCTCAATTTCTTTATTATCGCAGTCCGTACACATTTCCACGTGTCAAGTTCAACTGTCAACCGAAGTTTTCATTCCCTCTCGAAAACTAAATTTTAAATTTTTAGTGATATTTTTAGTTCAGTTGTCGACTAGTTCAACTTCTCTGTTTGGAATTATAAATTAGTTCAATTTCTCTGTTTGGAATTATAAATTATCTTCTGGTTAAGTTCAAATTAGTTTATTATGGACCAATAACATATTTTTTTCAAGAAACATGAAGAGATAGTGATGGTCCTTTCAGCGTTAATGTTGGAGGACACTGTATCTTACATTAATACATGTGTTAAATTCCTGGTTGATTGAATCTCTGTCTTTGTTATTTTCTTTTCTAGAGAAGTGATAATTATGCACAAAGTAAGGTTATAAATAAAATGATAATTTTGTATTGTTTCAATTTTGCATTTAAAAAAAGGTATTGTTGTTATTTGGTAAATGAAGATTTAATATATCGTTTTTTAATATTTTTTAAATAATCAAATTAATAAATAATAAATATTTAGTATAATTTTTAATTAATGGTTAGAATAACAATTTATTTATAATTATTATTAAAGTTGTTATTTTGTATAAGAGAAATGTGGAAAATTTTGATGAGAGATTTGTGGGGATGACTTTCTTCATGTATAAATAAATACCTACCAACAACATTCTATAGTATTTCTGCATCTTTTTTCTTCAACTCTTTGATCCTTTCATCCACTTCTTGAGAAAGTTTGAGGGTGTTGCCATGCCATGGCTGAGTTCTCGCTTGCGAAATTTTCTCCTTCCTCTAAAGATCATCTATCTACTTTTGGAGGTTCTTTCCTTCATTAACACTCGCGAGCTTCTGCAATACTAGTAGGGTATTTACAATCGCTAAGATCTTGTCGTGTTGCTTCTGCTTCCCTTGTAATTCTTCCTCAATATTTTGGATGTTTGTATCCTCCCGCAGTGAGGTCCAAATCTGCATCATGTCATCCAATAATTTCCTGCAGTCTGCCACTATGTCGAAGATGCCTTTCAATGCTACCTTTAAGTCTTTCTGCCTCTGCCCCCACACTTCTGGTGGTGTGCCTAGTTGCAGCCTTATTTGCAGCTTTGATATCTCCACTTCATACTCAAATTTTATCTTTTCCAGTGTATTCTTTGATTCCTTGATCGCAAGGGCAAGATTCGCGACCTTCTCTACTGGTGGTTCCTCCTCACCAACCTTCATCTCTGGGACTATGCTGCAAGTCTCTTCGATGGATTTTTATAACTGTTGTTGTTGCTGACATGCATCGTCCCTTTGCTTAGCCACCTTCTCTAGCTCCTTCTTCATCGCAACTTTCCGTTAGAGAATTATATATTAAAGAGCAATGGAACACATAAAATATTGCAGAAATATAAACACAGAAAACATATAAAAGCGAGAGAGACACAGATATATGTGGTTCACCCAATTTGGGCTATGTCCATGGAGAAACAACCAGTCCTTCCTTTTATATTGTCCAGCCAAATGAAGAGATACAACCTACAACATATTCGTTGTAATTCCCTCCTTTCTCACACTCGCTCAGAATACCGATTTACATAGCCGCAATACAATTCCCTCATATATAGCGTTGGGTTGCCTTCTAAGGAAAAAAACCCTAAATTAAACATAAATTCTACTGCCACATTACGAACTGGGGTCCAATGCGGCGATACCTATGAATAAAGAAGATAATTAGGCTCCACAGCCAACACTTTCTCCTTTTCCACCTGTATTGTCAATGTCAAGGTTCATTGTTCCAACTCTTGCAGCTCAGTTGTTAAACATTGATGTAATTCATGTAACACCTAAATGGGTAGCGTGGTAATATCTATTGTTCTTTGATTCCTTGATCGCGAGGGTGAGATTCGTGACCTTCTCTACTGGTGGTTCCTCCTCACCAACCTTCATGTCTGGGACTGTGCTGCAAGTCTCTTCGATGGATTTTTCTAACTGTTGTTGTCGCTAACATGCATCATCTCTATGCTTAGCCACCTTCTCTAGCTCCTTCTTCATTGCAACTTTCCGTTAGAGAATTATATATTACAGAACAATGGAACACATAAAATATTGCAGAAATATAAACACATAAAAGCAAGAGAGACACAAATATATGTGGTTCACCCAATTTGGGCTATGTCCATGGAGAAACAACCAGTCCTTCCTTTTATATTATCCAACCAAATGAAGAGATACAGCCCACAATAGATCCATTGTAATTCCCCCTTTGCTCTCACACAATCTCCTCTCTCTTTCTCGCTCAGAATACTGATTTACATAGCCGCAATACAATTCCCTCATATGTAGCGATGGGTTGCCTTCTAGGGAAAAAACCCTAAATTAAACATAAATTCTACTACCACATTATGAACTGGGGTCTGATGCAGCGATACCTATGAATAAAGAAGATAATTAGGCTCCACAGCCAACACTTTCTCCTTTTCCACCTATATTGTCAATGTCGAGGTTCGTTGTTCCAACTCTTGCAGCTCGATTGTTAAACATTGATGTAATTCATGTAACACCTAAATGGGTAGCGTGGTAATATTTATGTTGACGGTTTTCCATGATTTGGCCCATTCTTTGTCCTCTCGTGTGTAGAACTATAGTGCCCCAGCTAACACTTGCAAAATTTAACGTTGAATTGCGTTTCTATTCTTTGCTCTACCTGCAATGGTTGAGTTATTTGTTCTGTTTTTTTTTTCTATTTGTGGAAACGCCTTCATCTCCACGATGCTTTGTTGTACCTTAGCCAAGATCGTTCTATAGTGATCATCAATTATATCCCAAGTCTCCACTGTGATCTCCTGGACCTTCTTTCTCATCTCATCGATGTCCCCATCAGTGAGGAAAATCACTTCTGCACCCTTGGATTTATCTGCTTTCTGCTTTTTCCTCTTACCTACCGTAGTTTTTGTTTCTCTCCTTCTAACAATAAAAGGTGACTCCTCTGTTACTCTTGCATCACTTAGGGGTTCCTCATTCTCTTGCTTTGTTTCCTCTGTTTCTATCTCTACATCCTTTCCACTTATACCTGCATCCTATGAGGTACCCTTCTTCGTTCCAACCGCTCCACTAGGTGGAGTCATCCATTCTTCCAGTCATTGTTGTACTACTGTGAGCAAATCATATTTGGTTACTAAGTATGGAAATGGGTGCCATGTCCTGGTTGGGTCCTTCATTGCCTTCACATAGGCTCTATGGAAGTCTGCTTTGAAGTTTGCAATGTGACAACACTGCTTATATAAACTAGGTGACAACCTTGGATGTTGATTCACCACCATGTGTAGATCCATTGCCATCACTACAAAGAAAATCCTATTATCTGTTACATGCGTCATCTCCTTAGTAAACAATAGGGACACATACCTCGTTTCTTCACAAACATCCACCTTGACAGATGGAAACTACGAGTCCTCTGGTTCTTTCCACGCAACTAGCACGATGAGGATTATCATCCAGGTGTAGTGGAATGTCTTCCTCTCTTCCTATGCTTCTCTGTAATATGTTAAAAAGTCCTTGCACAGATAGGCAAGCCAGTTAAACTAGATCCCTGCACAACCAAATATACTACAGTTGCAGTAGCCTCATTGGCCCTACACTTCCTCATTATCTTACCTGCCAAGATGTGCACGATGAAATGCACTCCTTGTTCATCAATGGAATTGATATCATATCCCCACAACTTCTTCACTAGTCTGAACTTTTCCTTTGTCATTTGTGCCATCTCCTTGTCCTTGTTTTTTCCCACACATTCTTTTGCAGGGTATTTTCTCTGATGAGGCAAAGTTTTGATTCTTCTGATTAACATCTCATCGATCAAGATCTTTGTCCCTGGCTAGATGCATCCATCATGCACTAATGCGAGGAGTTGCCGCACACATATTGTACTTGATGTGCATAAGCCGAAGTGTGGCACATTCAGCATATTCAAGAGGCCCTCTCTCTACAATCCTATAGCCCACTAGAACAGCTCCAGCCTCGTGACACCACTTTCTGGGTACCGAACCTGCTTCAAATATCTACTTGGTTCAAATTGCGGGTATTTTCTTCGATCGTTAAATTATCCGTCTTCCATATTCAACTAGGGGATCTTCCCCAATACTTCACCCTCAAATGGAACTTCCTCCAACAGCAGTGGAGTGTACATGGCAAATTTTCCCTCCTTTGGTTCCTTAACCGACTTGCCGTTCAATTTCCTTGGCGGCATGTAAGGTGGGAGCACAATGGGAAGCTCTTTGTCCTTTGCCTCCATGTGGTGAAATTCAACATCCTCTTCACTATCATTGATTTGTTGAGGCGCCTTCTGCTGCATCAACTTCTTTCCTTTCAACATAGGCTTCTTCCTTTTATCTTCTTTGTTCTTCGTGTGCACTTCCTTCTATGTTTTCTTCCTTGGGGATATTCTTAGTTTTGACCCAGGGACCTCAGCTAGTCTCTTCTCTTGCTTCTTTTGTGGTCATGGTTCTATGGCTACCTACTTTCTGGGCGATCTCTGGCACCTTGGGTACATGGGTGCTGCTTGTGCCTCCATAATGCCCTCTAATCCTCTTTCTGCAAATATTTTAACAAGTTCCTCAAAGCTCTTCTCAGATATACAGAAGCTCTCTTCTCTTCACACTTAGATGCAATTTCTCAACTTCTCTAGACAACAAAGTGTCAAATGTGGCACAAGATATAGCTTTTATAACGAATTTGAATTCTAGACCTAGGATTGGTTCAAGGTTTGCTCATTTAATGTAGGTGTGGGGCTAGATACAACCAATTGTGCTTCATAAATTCTCTTCTCCTGCACCCCTTAACGATAATTTCCTTTTAACGATAGATTTTTCCTTGCAACGGTCATATTTCCAGTCAACTTCGACGAACCTTCCCTCATAGTGCAATCACCTTTTCTTTGTCACAGTTCCTTTGGACTTTGTCACACTCCTGAGTATCACACAGTAATATTCCTTTGGCAAAGTCCCTTTCTGTAGAGTAGTTTATATTCCCACGCCCACTTTCAACTGCAGGTGGCACTAAGAATTCCTTCCCTTCATTTTTCAGTGTGAAGTTCCAGGGATAGATTCATCCCTGTATATCTTCAATCTTCTACCATTCACTCATCTTGGAATTAGTTGACCATTCAACTTTGTGAGCTAAATTGCACCTACCATCAAAGATGTGCTTGATGATATATGGTCCTAACCAATGTGTTTTAAATTTTCCTTGGAATTTCGTGAATTTGCTGTCATATAATTATACAAGATCTCCTTCTCAAAATGTCTTCTTCTTGATATTCCTGTCATTCCAGGCTTTCTCCCTTGCTTTCTACACTTGATGATGGAACCCTGCTATGAACCTGACTTCTTCTAGAGCTAGTATCTGCGACATTCTTTCCTTCATAATGTTAGGGTCTACCATATCTCTGACAGTTGCAATTCTCAAACTTAGCACAATGTATTCCATAGGCATAACTACTTCTTGTCCATATATCAATCTAAACGGTGTCTGCCCTGTAAACTTCTTGCATGTTTTTCTATATTCCCACAACCTCGGTGGAATCCTTAAATCCCAGTCATCTCTGTTCACATTGCATACCTTGGTCAATTCATTCTCCAGAATCTTATTGAAAGCTTCCACTGTTCCATTTTCTTGAGGATGGTGGTAAAGCTCAAATTCGTCAGTTAGTGCTTCAGTAGTCTTATTCAAGAAATATGTGCCTTGGTCACTCAACAAAATCTTCAGACAACCAAACTTGGACAGTATATATTCAAAGATGAACTTCAAAGCAGTTTCTGCACCGCAATCCTTCACTGGTTGTGCCTCATCCCATCTTGTCAAATAATCAGCGGTAGTGATGATATATCTCGCACCAGTCCTTTTTCCTGGCAGACTGATAGGTCCAACAAAGTCAATAGCCCATTTTTCAAAATTTTCAACCATAGCCCAACTCTCAAGATTTTCTGTGCAGTGACTTTTCCTGCATAGTGCCCACCTGTGACTCCTCCATGAGCTTCTGTCAAAATACTCTATCATTCATGTTTAGGGATGTATTTGCACAATACTTCATCTAGTCCCATTTTGTACAAGTTTCCAACAATCAACGAGAAATCAGCTACTCTAACCACCAATTCCTTCTTTTGCTTCATAGAGTACTCCACAGGTGTCATTCCTGTGGCTAGAAACTGAATAATATCAATGAAGTGATCATCTACGACAATAATTATGAATAGTTGTGCATCAGGCAGGTTATCTTCGATATTTGTGGGTTCTTCTCCTACCTCTATTCTTGATAGATGATGAGGCCCAACGTTCAATTTATATGGATTCGTTATAACTTCGAAGTCATACTCCTGGAATAATAACAACCATTGGCAGATCTTTCCTCCTAAAACAGGCTTATTCACCAAATGTTTTAGCACGGAGTGATCAATGAACATTTTGAAATGTGCTCCCAACAAGTAGAATTTGAACTTATGTAATGCATATACCATAGCTAATCCCTCTATTTCTTTCATGTTATAGTTCTTTTCCATGTTGGATAGTTTCCTGCTTGCAAACGCTATGGGATGATAAATTTCTCCTACTCCTGGTTGCATTAACACTACACCCAATGCTATGCAAGATGCATCAACATGTACATGGAAATCCTTCTTCCAGTCTGGTAAAACTAGAATAGACGTAGTTACCATCTTCTCTTTCGAGACATCCAAGCTCTTCTGGCACTCGTCGCTCCAATGAAAAGTCACATTTTTCTTCAACAATTTCTCCATCAGCGTAGTACTCTATGCATACCCCTTTATAAAATTTATGTAGTAGCGAGTGTTTCCCAGTGTCATCCGCAGTTGTCTCACTGTTTTTGGTGCTGACAGGTTCACAATAACTGCAGTCTTCGCGAGATCCATCATTAAACCCTATTTACAAACTACATGTCCCAACAGTATACCAAATGGTGCACAAAATATGCTCTTCTTCATGTTCAATGAGATCTGGTACTGCCTACATGTATCCAACATCAACCTTAATCTTGCCTCATGCTTCTTTAATAGACCAAAGACTGTCCAATCTTCGAAGTAAACTTCCAAAAAATTGTGTATATATTCTTTAAAGATCGCAAATACGACTCTGGAAAAGAGAGCAGGTGCATTCTTCAATCCAAAAGGCATCACCGCGCACTGATAGGAGCACCACTCAGTAGAAAAAGTTGTCTTATGTCTATATTCTGGTGCAATTCTGATATGATGGTATCTTTAAAAGTCGTCTTTGAAAGAATAGGCCTCCTGTCCTCCTACATTGTCTAATACTTCATCTGTAAATGGTGTAGGTAAGGGATCATGTAGGTATGCATCATTCAATTTCCTTATGTCAACACAAATTCTAATTTTCCCTTTTGCCTTCTTTTCCTGAACCACCATGGGACTTAGCCATTCAAACTCTTCGACAAGTTTGATTATCCCAACTGTTAATATTTTGTATAATTCTTCTTTCACCTTCTCCTTGTATTTTGGATTCAGTCTATAAGGTCTTTGTTTGATAGGCTTCACATCATGCTTTAGAGGAATCCTCATTACTCCCAAATCTCCTACTATGCGCTTCATATCTAAAAACTTAGTGGGGAACAACTCCTGATATTCATGCAAGAGATTTGTTATCTTCTTGACTGTGTCTTTATCCCAGTAATCTCCTATTTTTTTGTACTTCAGTTCAACCTCTGACCCTATATTCACCTTCTTCGTCTTCAATGGCTTTGTTATATTAGGTATTTCAATATTAGGTCCATTTACTTCAGGATTACCTTCTTATTATTTGATGTCAATATTGTGAGGATCTTCATCCTCTTCCGCAAAGAGATTATAGCATTCCATTACATTTCATATATGTGCAACCTAATCAAGTTTCCAAATAACTGAAACTTCGTTCTCTTCTTCTTAACTATATTCAAAGCTGCATCTATATGTGGACAATCATCTTCAAATTTGAATGTCATTATAAATCCATCAACCACTTCTGGCCAGCTAGAAGTACCATGTCAAAGCTCAGTTTCCAAATACCAATTTTTAGGAATTGTCTCCAAGGTATGGATGAAGCCATGCGCCCGTTCTTCTCATGGAATTTCTCCCCAAGCTTCCATATAAAGTTGTATGTGGTCTCTGGGATCATTCTGGCCATCATACTTTTCTACGACCTTTGTTTCTACTTGACCAAACCTTACCCATATCAACCTTCTACACTTTTTCCAATCTCCTATATTCTTCTTATAAGTACCCCACCCTCTAGTAGGAGTAGCCCTCAGTGCTTGATCTAGAGTTAACAATCTCTGACATTCTAGTACCTATCTTTCATAATCTATAAAGAAAGTATTTATATTACCCAAACCATCATACAAAGTTAAATCACATACCTCAGCTATCATACAACAGACTGCTTTAGTGATCTTTGCACATCGCCTTGTAGACAGTTCATGCAATGTGTTCTGCCAGTTTTCCAATTCCTCTTTTGAATATGAAGTGCGGAATTATCTTACTCCCAAGTCAGTTTCCCATCTGCGGTAGGGTTATTCCATTCTTCTTGTTTTGTTGTTACTTGATTAATGTTTTCGATGTAATCTGCACTATACTTTTCTTTGATAGGTTTAGTATATCTTTCTCCCTTTGATGGATCTAATGGAATAATAACTCTCATATTATTTCTTTCAAATATCATTTTCCTTTTCTTCAAGTTAATTATAGCCATGTTAGAAAATTCCCAATCCAACCCAAGCAATGTGAGGTAGGGATTACTGTCATCCACAATCTCAATCACTTCGAAATTAGTGGCAGTGCACACTCCATCAATGTCTACTGTGATACCTGAAAATCTTCCTAGAGGGACAATCTTCTATTGATTTGTCATTTTCATCTGAATAGTTGACCATTGCAACTTTGGCTTACCCATCAATTCCCAAGTTTGCTTCGGCAAGATATTGACATCAGATCCTAGATCCAAGATAACCTGATCCATGTTGTATTCCCCAATCTGCGTTGTAAGCCTCATTTTCTTTCCAATCTGCTTCTTGTGTCTATGTAGATTATTCACTACATGCATCTCACTTTGCGGTACCTCTTTAGGAGCACAAGAGTCTATAAATTCCTGTAATCCATCTATGACCTTATAATTTCTCAATAACTTCATGCAAGTCTATAGAAAATACTTCAAAATATTCAGATCCACATTTTGTGTCGCAACCAGTACTATCTCACAGTTATCCTTTTGAGTCTCTTTCACGATAAATATCAAGGCCCCATCATCCATAAAGCTTTGCCTCGTCTCCATGAATATTTTATTTTCCTTAAGGATATCAAGTGAAAAATATTTTTCAGTAGTTTTTCTTACCCATGTAGCTTCAACTTCCTTTTTCCCATTGGCTTTATCATTTCCAGTTGCAACTCCACTTCTTGTTACAATGCCAATGCACGGTTGATCCCCCCTTGGCTGAATGGTCATCATTTGAATATTTGTTGCAGGATGCTAGTTTATTTTCTCCTGCATCTTCGCAATAAGGACGGGGCATTCCTCTATCACATGATCAAAATACTTACAGTAGTTGCAAGTTGTCATAGGATTCTGACAGTCTCTTGCGAAGTGTCATGTCTATCCACAGTTAGAATAGATAATCTCACCACATCCCCGACCATCTCATCCTCCTCGTCCTTGAAATTATCCATGACCAGTGTGCTAGGCTGGATCCTTGTGTGTATGTCCTTCAACTTGCAGTTTATAAGAATCAACAGTGTGCTCCGTCATTAAGTCATAACTTCGACAAATTTTCTCATCATGGCCTACTGATCTACAAAAGTTGCAAAATAGCTGCGTTGGGGTTTGAACATACTTCTGTAATAGGTATAAATCTTCAGTGTTGTTGGCCTCTTGTTCTACAAATCTCACACCATAAACCTGGGTTTACTGGATTAGGTACTCCACTTACCAAATAATCTCTAAACACATGGCATTGATCCTTATAATGGCCCTCTGCTTTGCATTTTTTACGCCATACTTCTGATCTAGTCTCTTTGCCTTTCTTGAGATCCTGCAATTCCAAGGTCAAATTGGCTAGCTGACTCTGTATTTGTTGTACTCCTGCATGAGTATCTCCAATCGACAAAGCTTCCAACTTCATCGCAATCTCCAATGATTCAACTTAAGTCATGATCTTCTGTTGTGTCAAAGGTAACCTACTATATAGCAGTAATGTGGCTAAGAACCATTCCTTATGTTGTTCTGGAGGTAGGATAAATCTTACTTGTCTTGTTAATACCTTGAATCACTGATCCAATGCCCACATAGACTCAGTTGCTTCCTATTTGATTTCTTTTAGCTCTGTGATGCATTGTGATTATGATTTCGGCTTCTTGAATTCGGATACTAGTGATTTCTTAATTTCGTCAAACGAAGGAGTCAGATTAGTCATAAAGTATTTCATATACCATGTTATCACTCTTTCTCATAGTGACGTGACGATCTGCAAATTATTTACATCATCACTAGTGATCTTCCTTGCTATCCATACTGCATCAACTACAAGCCGGAACTAGTCGGGATCCTCTGATCCAAGTCCTTTAAAGATAGGAAGCTTTATGTCATCTTCCATTTTCCTTTTTGGGGGCGAGAGGGAGGGGGAGGTGTTACACAGTAATTTGTCATCGTTGGTCACCGTCCCTGTTACCCTTGTTTTCGTACATTGGAGGACACATTTCGGGACCTGTGACCAATGACATAACCTAAAAACACTTGCATTATGTTCCCCTGAGTATGTACTTCATGTTCCCTGAAGACACCTCTTGCAAATTATCCCTAAAAAGTGCCCCTTTTCCATTGGCGCAGGTACACAGTGTCTTACCCGCGCCAATGACTCAGATCCTCAAAAGGGGGCGCGCCCATTGGCGCTCTGTCCTAGAGCAACACCCGCGCCACCTAAATTTTGTAATGATTTTTGGCCAACACGCACCCATATGTTTTTTCCTCTCTTATCATGAAGTTCTTTGAGGGAAAAATCCTCAAGATAGAGGTCGAGAGTCATCATGACAACTAATGACAACTATCCTCAGTAGCTTTTCAGGATAATGCCAATCCGCAATGGGCGTCCTAGTACATTGTATCTTCCTCCCTTCTCCATCTATAAATGACTGTCCTCGTGCATTAGATAAGTTAGTTTTGCTAGAGTCTTTGTGAGTGCTGAAGTAATGCTAGAGTGATAGTAAGAATTGTGAAGCATAGGGAGGTTATGCTACCGAAATCCTGAGAGAGAGAAGGTCTTTGCAAGGCGTATTTAGCTGCTCGCCCAGTCAGAGAATAGGTTCTACGTCAGAACCTTGGTTGTATCTTTCTCTGTTTTTATTTATTAATAGACGACTATCATTATGGTTCCACTCCTCTTGTCTTTATAATGATCATTGAGTTATATCTTTTCTGAATGATATATAGTTGCATCTATTGGATTTTATGCTTGTATTTGTGTCGTTATTTGCATGTGCAGGTGTCCATTCACGAGGATCGTGGGGATTGTGACCAACCGGAGCAAAGAAACGGGAGCGACGATTCTTCTACAAGTACTAGCGTTGGAATCCAGGTAGGCCATCATCATCGATCTTTGATTTGCAATTAGGAACCTGCGTTTTAGCGTTGTGTGATTATTGCTAGACCCGTGTTGGGCTAGTGGGATCGCCTTTGTCCGCAGAGGGGATTTACCTGTTCAAAAATTTGGCGACTCCACTGGGGAGAAGCTTGTTGTTTGATTTGTAAACTTTAGACAGAGCCTGAAGTATGGCCAGATAGCCTTCGAAACACTATTGCTTTGCAGTAGTGAAGTAGATCAAAGCCACTTCAGTTAATCTCCGGTTTGGTTTACGGACTAAACAATTTCGACTTTGTCTTGCATGTGAGTTTTTCTCTTGTTTGCTAGCTTGGATAGCCTTCTGGATTGAATTTCTTGTTGTTTATTGCTTGCTGGCCTTTCTAGATACTGTAAACCAAGCTTTGGACTACCTGTTTTGTTTTTTTACTTGGAAAACTTTATTAGCGCGGTTTTTCTTCTGACAATCGCGCCAGTTGGCGCTTGTTGCTCACTGACAACCCGCGCCAATCCCTTTATAGCGCGAGTTGCAGTCTGACATTCGCGCCAGACTTGTTAACTTTTTCAGTTAGCTTGTTTGTCAGCCTTCTGAGCTTGGATTTGTATCTTGTTACATCTTTTACAGCTTCTGGAAGTTTGTTGGACCTTTATGTGACTGGTTATTTTTTTTATCCTTCAGTTGTTTGTTTATTTCTATCGATTTTATATCTTAGCCCTAGTGGCTTTGCATGTCGAGCCTTCTGTGGGAAATTATGGTTTGATGATCCAGTCAGCTTTTGGTTTTTTTCCGCACTCATCTGGTGGTTTTGAAAGTTTGGTATTCTATGCTTCAAGTGATTCACTTCTAGCTTG